>CAUYRH010162508.1:0-87832 GCA_963574655.1 Perodicticus potto | reverse complement strand
TTTTTGAGACAGAGCCTCAAGCTGTCACCCTGGATAGAGTGCTGTGGCATCACAGCTCACAGCAACCTCCAATTCCTGGGCTCAAGCAAATCTCTTGCCTCCACCTCCCAAGTAGCTGGGACTACAGGTGCCCGCCACAATGCCTGGCCATTTTTTGGTTGCAGCCGTCATTGTTGTGTGGCGGACACAGGCTGGATTCGAACCCGCCAGCTCAGGTGTACGTGGCTGGTGCCTTAGCCCATTGAGCCACAGGCACTGAGCCGATTACATATGTAAATAATTAAAGTCAAACTTTAAATATCAGAAGTTTTATTTAAACATTTAAATATTTAAAGTTTTCAGCACTCTTTCTTCTTTCTTCCTCATCTCTTACTTTCCTGGGACAGTCCTCACTTAAATTTGTCTTATGTAGTTCTCAGAAGCACAGTGTTTACTCTCAGAGGTGTCCCGGCTTGGACAAGAAATTCATACCTACCATAACAACACAACAAGAAATAAAAATGGAACTTTGATGGCTCTATTTTAATACTCCTTACCAAAATGACGCAGATTACACTTTTTCCACCAGTAGAAGTTCTTTCTTTGATTTGTGAGATTATACTAATTGCTTCTGTAATCCAGACCCAGATATAGATAACTGGAGTCTTAAATTTTCTGCATCAAGGAGAAAAAAAAGTCAAGTAAGAATGTACAGACTTACTCTCGCCTTCCTCGGCCTTTCACCAGCCAAGCGATGAATTCCTTGGCAGCTTGGCCTTCCAAATAAGAACTTACATCACTGGTAAAGGTCCCTTCAGCATGTCTCTCAAATTCATCATGACGTTTGGCAATGTTATTCCTGAAAGAAATGTGAAAGTTAAATTGAAGATCTGTTTCTTTGGCAATATGGTTCTCACCTATAAGTAGTGGCAACTGCGGGTTCGGGATTCTATATAGAAAGGGTGTAGGAAGTTTAGGAGGAGAGGGTGGCTGGGGGATTTGTCTTGAAGCTACATTCCTTATCTGGATTGAAGATTGGTGGAAGAGGGCTAATTACATTGGGGTGCTAATCTCCCCTCCCTTCCCGGCATACCCAATTCTTCCCGGCATACCCACCTCCCCCTTCTTATCTATGTTACTGGTCATTCAATCTGCACCTTTTTTTACTTTAGTCTTGATGGGTGGTGGGTTTAGCTATATGCTGTGCTATGCAAGTGAGCCAGGCAGCTGCTATTAGTAAGTATGGGGTCAGACAGAGTTAGTTAACCGATTCACGAGAAAGCAAAGGAGTACCTCAAAATGTCATCCAAAGGACCACGTGATAGTGGATTAAAGAAAATGTGCTCTGCTAGCAAAGAGGAAAGCAAGGGCGCTGAGCCACCCAGGCCTCGAACGTGTGCAGAGTGAGACGAGGAGGTGACCTGCAGCTGCCATCAGTCCACCCGCCATGTACCACCCCTGCAAGGTGTCATCCAAAACATACAGCAGATGCTGCCCTGGAGTGAGGATTGCTTCACATTAATGTAACAAATCGTGGCGTCCCCACTCTAGAAGACGAGGACGGTTGTTTTCATTTTTGTGAAATTTGTGATTTCTCACATTTCACTGTAGTCCTTGACAGGAACCTCTCCCAAAGTCTGTTCTCCTCATGACAGCCATCTCCCTGCAGTCCGTCGCTCCACTTTCAGAAACTTCGGTTACAAACTCTGTTTCTTCTGTTCTTCCTGCTCACTCGAGCTCTCTCCGTCTCTCTCTCATTCCCTCTCCCTTCTCCATTCTCTCCAGATAAATCTCTGTCCTTCTCCTGATTTTCAGATTCTTTCAGCTACTTTGTATGCATAACTTCCTTCCCCTTGTGGGCCACTCTCCAAAAAAAATTGTGAAATTCCACCATCTCTGTGAAACCCTTGCGGATAATTTCCTCCAGTAGCCTAGATGCAGCAAAACCCCAACACTCGTCAAAGAAAATCCAACATTAAAATGTATGTCTTGCGATAGGCTTGTGTTCTTACTTGCTGCCTTCTCTCTTTATGCGGTGCAGCTAGGCTGTAATTTTACATGCATATCTTAGATTTTATTCTACAAGAAAAGGAATGCATCTGTTTCCATTCCTTACCCTTGGCTAGCAGATAATTTTAATATGATCACAGTCATAGGTTTGAACCCCAGAAGGAAATGTTACATGTGCTCTATTTTTTTGCTAGAAATTAGATTCTCAACCCTGCAAAGTCCACAAAAGTCAGTTTTCAATTTTAAGTGAAAACGGGGAAGAAGGTAGATATTGCTAAGACAGTTGGGAAGATAATTTAAAGTCTACGTCTCATTGGCAGGTGGGTAAGAGGTTTGGAGGGGTGAGAAGTGAGACACTCAGAGGCATAACACAAAGCATAATAGACCAACCTTGAAAATCATCAACATTGAAAGAGTTTATGGGCACTATTTGATGAGTATGATGACTTAAGTCAGGAGAAACTGTAGACATATTCAGTATATTTATTTGTGTACAAGTTTTGGATCAGGTTTAAATCTTACCTGTTTCTCTTGGTATTCATCAACCACTGCACAAAATCTTGGGCACGCCTGGAGTCCAGATACTTGCTGTAGTCACTGGTAAAGGTGCCCTGCGAATGGCGCTTGTCTTCATTTATCTGACCAGGCTCACCAAGCGGGTCTGTCTGCGAAGCTGAGGACAATCTGTGAAGAACAGTGATTGGTGCAACATGAATCTCCCCTTGAGAACAGATTCACTTCAGAAGCATCTCCACTACAAAACCCAGGATTGCATGAAGCAGTCATGTTTCAGTAGGTAGTTTCGAGAGATCTTAGTTTGTCAGGGAACCTCATAGTCTTACCATCGTCGAATCCATTCTTATTCCAAACTGTAGTAGTGGGTTTCTAAACTGATGTTTTTTCCCAATAGGATTAAATAAATCTTTTCTACTAATTAATCTACTCATGATTATGCTAATAAAGACAGAAGAGAGCAGTGACTTGAATATTTTAAAAGAGTGAAGAATCTCAAATCACTTGTTTGGGTGGCAGATTTGTGCTCCTAATTCTGTTTTGCGTGTATTAATTTGAAAAGTCTCGGTGCCCATTGCTCAGTGGTTAGAGCACTGGCCACTTGCGCCAGGGCTGGTGGGTTCCAACCTGGCCCAGGCCTGCTAACCAACATTGACAACTACAGCAATAACAACAACTATAAAAGCCGGATGTTGTGGCGGGCACTTGTAGTTCCAGCTACTCGGGAGACTGAGGCAAGAGAATCTCTTCAGCCCAAGAATTTGAGGTTGCTGTGAGCTGTGACGCAACAGTGACATAGTGAGACTGTCTCAAAAAAAAAAAAAAGTATATATATATATATATATATATATATATGAACAGAGCACTTACCTAGTCACATGGCAGCTAATAGTGGAAGGAAAACAACCGAAAGTTCAAAGAAACACGAGAAAGAAGACACTTGCTAATCTGAAAAGGGGTAGTGAATTATCCACATGCCAGTAATCAACAGTTGGTCGGCATGGTAAGCATATGGGAAAATAGTCAGTGTGATCCATACTCAAAATGAAATACGATTTTTACCTGTCAAATTAGCAAAGATTAAATACTGGGGAGGCGCACTCCGTACTGCTGATGGCAAGGTGCATGTGTATGAATTTTCGGGAATACAAATTGGTAAGATATTATCAAAGGTTTAAACTCATTCAAACCCTTCAACACAGTATTTCTCCAAGTAGAATTGCAAAAAGTAGTAAGATATGTTGGGAAAAGTGTACATAAGAAATGTTATTTGCAAAATTCTTGGTGGTAAAATTTGAAGACCTCTTAACGTCCTATAAGAGAGATAGTTAAATAAACATGATACATTTATAAGATAGAATAGTACGCAGCTTTACAATACAGCTACATTAAGTAGATATTTGTAATAATAAAATAAAAAGCTAATAATGCAATATTAAAAGAAAAAGTGTGACGCAAAGCTATATAGTAAGCTAAGGTATATTTATATACAGAATATGTAAATACAGAAATGTAATACACTAACCTTTTTATTTTAAATAATTTTCTTTGGACAGTGGACTTTTGAGGACTTAAATTTTTTTGCACCTTTTTAGCATTTTCCATCATGAACACGTCTGACTTTTACAATTAGCAAGAAACATGCTATTTTTAAAAGGAATAAAAAAGAGAAAAGAGTCGATGGGAATAAAATAATCAACTATGTAGTGTGTGGGTGGGGAATAGATAGATAGGATCATTGGAAGAAATCGAAGAACTATAATTCCTCATAAAAATATTTTTCAACATTTCTCACCCCTTTGGTTATGAAAAAACACATACTCTGGTCTATACTTCAGAAAAGTGTGGCTTTATCACAATGCTACTTTAAATATGCAAAAATTAAAAATTATTAATTTGAATTACTGATACCCTATTAACTAATCATGGTTTCCACAGGCTTTATTCTAACCACAATGCTTGCCTCAGAGCTAAAGATTTCATACCTGGATTTCTCCTCTGTGTTTTGAAGGGAACGTTGCCAGGAGCCTTGTACCAGCATCACCAACAATCCAGCCACAAAGTAAATGCTTTTCATCTTTGCTGCCTGTCAGAACACAGAGTTGGGGAAGGGGAAAATGACGACCATATTTAAATGTGTCAGGCTAAATTAGTTTGATTTTCACTAGGTTGATGTTATACATAAAAAGAAAAACGTAGTTATCAATTTTATTCTGATTCTATTTCAAGCTGAATTTCAAATATTGGATTATATTATTACCCTAGATTTTTTTGGAGGCCAGAAAGAATACAAAAGATGTATTCCACCATTAAGCTTTTTTCATTAATGTAGGACACTTCTGTTAATGATTAGAAGGCTCATTTCCAGACTGGAAATTCAAAATGTCCACGATAAACATTTAAAATACTCACTGTAGATGATATGCTACATATGGTTAGCCTGAATGGCACTTTATCCATCATGCCACCCCCTTCACTATCAGTCTGGCTTTCAATTAATAGTCCTTCACTTCCAAGCATTTACATTATACTGCATTTCAACCATCTTAAAGCAGCCTCAGGCTACAACTTGGCATACCAGCTGTCGGTTCAGATGTATTATTCATTTATATTTTAAATAGTGTAACTTGGTCTAGACTTTGTAATTATAAAGCGGCCAACAGATTTGAGGTATTTTAGGGTGCTTTGACCTGTTCTAAATTAAAGGGAAAAAAATCATTTTAAAGACAAGCAATTTGCAACAAGAACTAATGCTTCTGGCAACGTGAACAATCACGACTAAGAAACTAAAAGACTTGTATCAAAAAGAAAATTAGCGCTTGTGTCTGAAGTCTTGGATGTCCCCAGGTGGGTTGATAACTGGACTTCGTCCAGGGCATTGTCATTCACTGCTAGTGACACCCTGGACCTGGTTGTAGGACACACCTGATTGCTTGTCCTTTCTGTCACAAGTAGAACTTCCATAAAGTCACAGGATGCCAAAGACTTGACAGTGCAGAGTTGGGAGGGACTGGGACCAAATGCTTGTGAGGCCGAATGTCCCCACAGAGCAGCTTTTCCATTTTCTGAATGGAAACCTCAAGTCCAGTTGTGGGGGTCTCTCTGCTACTTTCAATCCCAACACTCTTTTTCTTTCTTTCTTCCTTTTTTTTAAGAAGGGGGCATTTCAATTGGATTCTGCTTATCCATAAATAACTTGAATGAGTATTTTTAGTAAATGACATTTGTTTTGGAATAAATATTTTACAAATATTATTATTTTTAATTATCAATCTCTTCTTTGACATCCTAGCCACATTTACTATCTCTCTCTGGCATGAAAACAGAGAGAGTGTGATACCTGTAGTAGTAACTTTTTCTTTAAAATATTAAGCTTTTAGAGATTAGGTGACTAATTAAATAAAACAACATAATTGGAATTATATATTCACCTTTCTCAATCCATCAACATTAAATTACTAATTTGGTAACTAAGTTTAGCCAGTTGGCAAATTTTGGAAACCTTATCATATATCTAGGTAGTATTTCTGATTATAACTTTCAGTTATAATATCCATGCTTTCAGGAACATTTAAAAATTAAACACTTGTATTTAACATTAGGCCACTATTGAAAAGTTTCTTGGAAAAAACTGAAAACTGTCAACGTAGTACTAAATAATTCCTTCCACCCTAAGTCCCTAAAGGGTTTGCAATATCTCTTGTTATGTTCCATTGAGACAGATTTAGAGTAGATGTTATTCTGCCACTTTGGGAGCTTATGGAAGAAGAAACAACCATAAAGAAATGAATGTTGACTGTCTAGTACAAGCAGTCAAATTAATCCTACTGAAAGAACTGACTTTTTAAAATCTTGTTCATTCATTTTGTGACAGCCTATGGAATCACGAGAAAAGTTAAGGATAGAATTATTTAAGTATTTGATTGGGAAAGTAAATGAGAAAGTATATGTTTATGGTACTTTAGTATCGAATGTAATTCAATAAGAAAAGAATTCCCAATTATTCTACCCCTCGTTAGGTGGTCTAAGGGGAGTCTGAAGTTTTCTAAGAACCACAAATTTCTGCTTGAATTTAAAAGGAAAATACAGGAACAAAAAAAATGTAGAAAGTCTTTTAGAAAGATTTAATCTTAGACCTAGGAAAGAAGACATTATGCAATGTTGTATTCCCAAATGTATATTGGCATCATAGGCCACGTAAATACTTTTTAAAAGGGTTAGCTTATTTCATCTAATAGGTCCTCAGAATGCGTGGAAAAACAGGCCACTTAATCATTTACCTATTGAGGATCATTGTAAATTTGTTCTTTGTTTTCTGGAGTTTAACTGGGTACTTTAGAACATCTTATTCTTTTTTCTAACAAGAAAAAAGAAATTTTATTCTAGAGTGTAGCTATTTTAGATTGTATTACTATTGGCCCTGAATACATAGTAAATAATTATTAATCTATGGCTTTGGATCCATCCAAGAAATCCTCAAGGATAATCCTCGCTCTCTGCACCATGTATGCTTTCTTATTTACAAAGCACTTATTTCACGGGCTTTGATAGACTTCTCATAAGAAATTTGAATATTTGAAAGACGACATTGAAACTACTACTTTAGAAAACCAGAGGTTTTAATTGTTACAGAGCAATTGCTGTTATAGTTTCTCTAATGGACACATTTCTGCTCAATTTAAAAGGCGCCTTCTGTTCAAAGAAGTAAGCACATCTCTCAAATCCAAGGAAAAATAATTTTTCAAAATGTTACCATTTATTTTAAAACACAGTTTTCTTAACAAAGTTTTGTGACAACGGCATTGATTTAAATCTTTGTTTTTCTATTTTATTTCATTATGTATAATTATTTCTAAGACTCATTTTGCAGCTTCGCTATGTTAAAATACATGTAAATGTATTTGATGCAACCTTTTTCATCTCAATTCTTCCCTGCCTATAATTGGTAATAAAGTATAAGATGAAAGAATAACACTTTAATTCATAACACATTGCTCCCTTAAAAATAGTGTACCCAAAGCAGGACTTAAAATTTTAAAATCAACCGTTGGTAGTCTTACCTTCTGACACAGCAGAGTGGCACAGAGCAGAGAGCCAGCCCTTTAGGGGACTTGGGATGTGCTGGTGTCCTGAGCTCTGCACTTCTGCCCTAGAGTGCACAGCTTTATATACCCTCCAGCTCTGTTTAGCCTCACAGATTTTACGCTGACAATATAAATTTCTCATCTGTAAATAATGAGTTTTTATTACAAATGATTTCCCTCGCCTACTCGCTTTGCTCATCTGCATTCTATGCTTATATTGGGTGAGATTTTAGAGACCCGGAAACTCTTTATTTACTCTTGTCTCTTTTTTTTCGCTTTTCTTTCTGTCTTTTTTTGGGGGGGGGGTGAGAATGGAAAGAGCATTTTGGAAATTCACCTTCCATGCTTGGTCAGGCATGAAAATTACTTAAGTTCTCTAAGTTCTCTAAATTTCAATGTTGAAGACAAAAGACTTTGGAATTACATAGCCCTTGGCCAGCCTATTGCATGAGGAAACTCATGTGAGATTCTTACTAGTCCTTTGGTTTGCTGCTTAGCCATGACAAGTTTACCTGAATATAATAGTTCATTCATTCATTTACCCAAGGAAGAAATCATTCATTTAAAACATACTTATTAAAAATCCTTTTATCACTTCCCACCATATGGAATTCATTTGTGTTATTTTCATGGGGGGAATTTAAGAATGTCACTTAAGACTTTAAGAAGCTGTTTTAAGAAACTGGATTCAAATAGAAAGGCTGAGGCACAATGAAGATTAAACCTCCAAGAAGGGGGATGATAACAAAACAGAGTCTAAGACTTCTTTTTCCTTCTATAGTATGTTTGAACTCTAATTTTACTGATGAGAGACTGGGGTACTAAGCTACAAAGGAATGAGATGGGAGTAAAACTGTTGAGGGGAGATGCCTACTGTCATAGTTCCTGACTTTCATGACCTGCCACATAATCCTTTAAAAATCTGTAAGATTCAGAAGAATGATTCTGGTCACTTTAGAGAGATAGGAAAATGGGAAATAATGTGGACAGACAGCACAAGAATTACTGCCAGCATAATTCGATTTTAGTCTTGCTGTCTTAGCAAGCCATGTGCCTTTGGGCAAGTCACATACTCTCCTGTAGCTATGCCTCCTAATTTGTAAAATGAGACGGTGAGTATATGTTCTTTCTAAAATTAAAATCTTATTCCATATGACAGAATCATTACAACACTTCCTAACTAGATTCCAATATTTCAATATAATCAACTGCATGATGTAACTGATCACTTGTAAGGAAGTAAATCATTGAGGCCACTGAAGAAATATTCAAAATAAACGTAATTGTGCACTTTGTGCATCAGACCAACTATTGGATGTAGAATTACTTAAAGGCCATAGAGGTCAGTTCCATCCATGTCAAGTTGGTAGACCTCATTGAGGGATTCTTGTGTTGGTGATTTATTGATGGTATAAAGCTTTGCTATTCAAAGTGAGATCCAAGGACAAGAATCACCTGACAGTGTGCTATAAATAAAGAATCTCATGCCCATCTTGTATTTTAACAATTCACACACATATTAAAATTTGAGAAGCACACCTATACAAAATATCCATCTCACTTTATCACCTGGGTACTGCTGGTATCTTGATCTGAGGACTGCTTCTTGGCACTACCAGCAGAGGGGGTGAGAGAGCAGAGAAAGGCATCAGGCCTCAGGTCAGTGGGGTGACACCTGTAAGTGCGGTAATGGCTTCAAAGTGTGGAGTGGTTAATACATGATTAAATTGTCTTTCTCTCTGGATACAAGCTGAAGCTATACTTTGATTAATTTTTCTGGCAGGTTTCCTGTTGTCTGTCTGAGTAGATGTTTCTTTCTGTCTCTGAGCCTCTGTCTCAGTCCCTCTCCTTCCTTTTCAGACACTGCCTGTTTGTAGAGCAGCCCTAAGAAGGGAACTCTACAAATAGAGTATATAAAGTCTTTATCACAGTACTGGCATCTCAGTAAATACTCTTTCCCAATATATCACTACAAAATGTATTACTTCCCCTCTTCCCAAATTGCTTTCTATTATTTTAGAAGTGACTATCTCAAATTCTTTTGAGAAATTTCCTATAACTTCACTTCTAGTCCAATAGCACTAATTGTTGGGGCCCTTCAATAACATAGTGATAATCATTCTGAGGATACAGAAACATTAAGAGTCCCATCACTCTCCTTTCTTGGAGGGGCAAATCAGGTTTCTTAATGGGCACTGTCGAAAATTAAGGCAAACATCAACTGCATTGTGGCAGTGCAGATCTTCTTCCAGTGACTGTCTCAGCACCAGCCTCTAGACTTGACTTGGCCTTCAGTTCCCGTCATTGCAATTATTTGGTTATTTAGACATGAGGCAAGGAAAATGGAAGCCCAGTATTTACATGACTAGAGTCATATATGACTTCTTTATGATGCTCAGTAGTGAGGCCAACTTCCATGGACTCACAACCTGTGCAGGTGTACAGTGCTTCATGCTTGCCGTAAGGTGTTCCTTTTACTATCTTGAAATTCTTAATCATTTTTCAACACGGCTCCACATTTTTGTTTTTGCACTTGGCCCCACAAATTATGTCATTGGACCTATGTAGGACCTTCCAGTGTGTGGGGTTATTATATGTTTATTTTCTGTAGCTGTTTGGAATACTTAGGTTGGAATATTTGAGAATGGCAAAGATCCAGGTTCACAGTGCACTTTGGTGGCAAGTCTATGGGCAAGGAAGACTCTCATATATGAGAGTACAAAGGATTATTGCCCCTTTGGAAGGCAATTTGTAATATTTATCAAAATTACAAGTGTCTGTAACTCTTGGCCTATTAAGGCTAACCCACTATTTTGAAAATTTATTCCACATCTATTTCTGCATATGTATGTAACGATGTATGTACAAGGTTGTATATAAGAGTAACAGGTTGGAATAATCCAAGGGCCCATCAATGAAACATAGTTTAGAAAAAGAATGAGGAAGCTCTTTATTTACTAAAATGGAAAGTCTTCAAGATATGTTGTTATTTAAAGAAAGGAAGGTGTAAAATAGGCATATAGTAGGCTATATTTTGTGTTAAAAGGGGAATGGGGACAAATATACATTTATTTGTTCATAATTACATTTTATAAGTTGGAAGAATACCAAAGAAACCAATGTAAGCCTTTGCCTGTAGGGGGCAGTGCAGAGTAGTAGGGTAGACAAAGAAAGGGTGCCAGGAATATTCTTTCCTTCACTCTTGCTCTCCCTGTGTACATATGTATACACACACACACACACACACACATGCACACACACACACATAGTAGAACCTCTGAAGTTGATCACCCAAGGGACTGGCCTACGTATGGAGGTGGCCAATATAAGGAACTAGACTACTGACCTGATATGTGCACGTGGTGCCTGTGTGGTTCCTAATGAAAATTAGGTCAACTTAAGGAGGTGGTCAACAATGGAGGTTGTAGTGTATTTATAAAATGTTATGTGGTTTGCATTTTTTGACCATCTGATTCCATTACCTTTTTTCTTTGGCCGGGGCCAGGTTTGAACTTGCCACCTCCGGTATATGGGGCTGGCCCCCTACTCTTCTGAGCCAGAGGCGCCGCCCTACCTATTCAAAACAAACAAAACGTGGAACTTAAAAAGGTGTGACAGTACAAATACCTTGGAAAAAAGCTGAATTGGAAAATAAATTTATACCTAACCTTTGACCTACCAATCTACTTCTAAGTGTTTTATTCAGCAGAAATAAACACATATATCTACAAAAAGACTTGTAGAAAAATGTTCAAAGAAGCATTATGTGTAATAGTTAAAAACTGGAGACCAATGAACTTTCCATCATAAGGGAAATAATAAACAAATCATGATATGGAATTCATATGACAGGATACTACTCAGCAACAACAGAAATGAATCAAGAACTGATATAGGAGGCGACATGGATAAATCTCACAGACATTACGGTGCGTAAAAGAAGATGAACGCAAAAAGCTATATACTGTGTGAATCCAATTATAGAAGTTCAAGAATAGGCAAAACTAAGGTTTAAGAAAATCAGAATTGTGGTTGTTTCTTGGGAGAAGATGGGAGAGATGGGGGGTGGGGGAGGACTTTCTGAGGAGATGGAAATATTCTATATTGCGATAAGGGTATGTGTTACCAGGTTTATCCAACTGTCTAAATAGTACAGCTAGGATTTGTGGTTTTTAATTTATGTAAATTTTACCTAAAAGGAACAAATGAACAGTTAAAAAAAAAGTCTGAGGTGTGGGTGGAGGTACAGATGATACAAGTGCAGCAGAATTCTGATGATTGTTGAAGTTGGCTGATGGATAAACAGGGTTTATTGTGTGGTTCTGCTCACTTTATACATGTTTAAAATTTTCCATACTAAAAAGTTAAAATAAAACGATCATCAGATGAGCGTGAGGACGGGGCGTCGGCACTAATCAATCAGTTGTCCGTTGGGAAGCTTTTGAGTTGGACCTCTCAGTGACCAAGTATTAGCGCAGTAAAGTAAGCGAAGTTCAGAGACGCTGGTGGGAAAAGCCTGGAGGTAAAATGACAGCTCAGGCCGAGATAGAGGAAAAACAGTTGCAGGAGGGCAAGAAGAGGACGCCACCATTTAAAGGAATCACAATTGCAGCTCCCCACTTTTCCGTGTTGTGCAATACCTGTCCCTAGGTTACACCTCAGCTCTGTTAGATGAAACTACAGTAAAGGCCAGTCAAGCTGTCCTGACGAGTCTGAGGTCCGCTTCTGTTCTCAGAGTATCTTAAAATACTGTGCTCTTCCTGAGTTACAACACTTTTCTCCATAACAAGAGTCTTCGAAAATAGGTGGTGAACCTCTGAAAGATAAAAGAATAATAATGATAATGAAAAAAATTGTGTATAACAGTTGAGAGAAAAGTTATTAACTGATTGAGTTTTCTAAATCTTTGAAAAGAGTAGATGGTCACTTAACAACAGCCTTTGAAAATTAAAAAACGAAGTGCATAGAATATAATAACTCACTGCCCTTCACATCTCCATGAGTCCCTTAGTGGGATTGGGGGGAACTAGGGGCAACAAAGGGAAAACTTCCTGGGAAGTTCTGAGTATGCCAGAGGATGTGAGAAATACCCTTCCTGAGAGATATTTAAAAATCACTTCATGACCCATCCATCTGGAATGATTCTGAGGACGCCTGCAGGGGTAGGGGGAAGATTCCCTGAGAAGATCCATGGACAGTCTTCCTGCCCTGAGGCTCCAGGACTCTGCAGAGAGCTGGCTCACAAATCTGTGCAGGGGGCCGTGTGGCATCATGGCTTCGCATTCGTTGATTTTATCTTTTGCAAGATCCCTGGTATAATGAGATGTTTAAAATTGTTCTAAGTTTCAGTTGTTATTTTTATTCCTAAAGAGAACAAGAAGGAGAAAGAAAACAAAATCATATTTGTACAAAAGAATCTTATCTCAAAATTTACAAGCAGAATATATATTTATATGTATAAATACATATATATCATTGAATACATGTGTTATGCTGCTATTTTTTGCATATTGTAGCTATAAAAAACAAACCATATGTCATTACACTTATCCAACCTCTTGCTCATCTGGAAAGACTTTTTCTCTTCAAGCTTCTAAGAGTCTTTAATGTGAACCAATTAAAACATTGCAATTTTTTAAGTCTTCTGTAAAAGGAAGTAACTTCAGCCATTAGAAAATTTAAAATTTGAAATCTGTACACTAAAAAAATGCAGAAAATGCAAAACAGAGTTATAAACACTTTTCCTATTCATTATGCCTTGTAATAAGACTTGCCCCCTGCCTGAAACTTGTTCAGTGTTGCCAATTCACATTTTATCAGATATATTGTAAAGATATGCTCGATTTTCTGATGATATTGAAAAGAGATAACTGCAGAGGGGAGAATAATTTATGAAGACTTCTAGGCTGTTACCCTACTTTGAAGCAAAGCTTTCTTTAATTTATTATAACCCATTGTTTGGTTATCTTATTCTCCAAGCTCAGAGAATGAATTTCTACATTTTCATTTGGGAATTAATCACCAAATGATTTATTTCTGTAGTCAGAAACTTTTCTAGGGGAAGAAGTCCTCTGTACTGTGTTCTAATGCTGACTCTTGTTGAAAAGCAAATCACTGCTTTGATGCTTTCTTGTCAAAGGATGTGGAATCTGACTTTTCACTTCCACTTCAGTAAAAATCCTTTTCTCTCCATCAAGGACAGTAAAGTATTAACCATAAGCCCTTTCTAAGGCTGGAGGAAGATATTCTCCCCCATCCCTTTCTTCTCTCTCTGTCATATATCTGGTCCATGATCACCAGCATTCACCTCCATAGTACTGATCAACCAAACTCTAGAAGTCAAAGACGACGGCTTTTTACACCTTCCCCACAACTACTAGGCATATTGTATATTAAAAAAAAAATAAAAGTGATGCAATGAATATCTTTAAATTGGTTTGACTTATTAAGCGTCAATTTAAATCTACTGTCTTGGGGGACACTTGCCTTAAATAAATGTATTGTTTAAGAACAGTTGACATGGTTACAAAAAATCAAGTAAAAATTATAAACTGCAAGCTACGCTTCACTAAGCGCCTGGGTGATTAGCACATGACACCAACCAGCTGCTTAGTGGCTTACTTTTTAAAATTTTTCACCTGCAGTTCATATGGAGAATTAATTGTAGGTGACAGATTTTTAAAATAATGATAACTTGAATGAAATAGAAAAAAAAGTCTATTTTTTGAAGCCACAATTTTTTGCAACTCAAGGATGAGAAGCGAGCCCCCTAAGAAAAAGAAACAGCTGGCATTGGCTGAATAGCTACCACAGGCAAAGTTCTTTGAGTACGGTACTGTCTAATCGTCATAAGACACAGAAAGTTAAATATTTTTGCCTTCATTTTACAGATAATAAGATAGAGGCTTAGAACAGGCAACCAAGTTGCTTAAAGCCACATCGATACCTCAATACAAGATCACCCTCCCTTTCTAGAGCAAGGCTTGGCAAAGTAGTCTGGTAGTTTATGCAGAATCTCCTAAGCTCTTCAGAATCTGCTTTGACTGCTGTCTGAATCCGTTCACAGCCACCAGATAGCTAAGATAGCAAGACATCTAAATACTAAACAATTGGCAATTGGGGTATTTCTAAGTTTAGTTGTTGTTTTTTTTTTAATGTGTATGATTCAGTGGTTTTTAGTACATCCAGAACATTGTATAACCATTGCCACTATCTAATACTGGAACTTTTTCATCAGCCCCAAAGAAAACTCCCTACCCATTAGCAGCCTCTGCCCTTCCCCCCTTTCCCAGCTTTTGACAACTACTAATCTCCTTTCTCTCTATGCATATTTGCCTATTCTGTACATTTCACATAAACAGAATCACTCAATATGTAGACTTTTATGTCTGACGTCTTTTTACTTAGCATAATATTTTCAAGATTCATCCATGTTGTAGCAAGAATCAGTACTTCATTCCTTTTTATGGCTGAAAATTATTCCATTATATGTATTTACCACATTTTGTTTACCCATTCATCAGTTGATGGACATCTGGGTTGTTTCCACTTTTTGGCTATTATGAATAATGTTGCTATGAACATTCATGTGCAATTTTTTTTCTGGACTGTGTTTTTTTAATTCTCTTGTGTAAATACCTAGGAGTAGAATTGCTGGCTTATATGATAACTCTATGTTTAACTTCTTGAGGAACTGCCAACTGCCTTCCAAAGCAAGAGTGGAGATTCCGTTTTTTAAGAATCAGATCCATGAGTTTTGGATATATCACACGATTGACTTTTCATCCTTTTCAACAGCTCCATACTTCACGGAGGGCATTAAAAGAGCATAGGAGTGAGAGTCCGGGGGTGGGGCAGGTCTTGGCAAGGAGAAGGGCCCATCCTTATACTTTTCTCTCGACTGAAGTGGGTTGTCAATAAGGAGGAGGCGAGAGGAGGCTGAATGTTTTTAAAAGTCTCCTTGGAAGAGCTGCTCTGCGGAGGGCAGTTGAGCAGGAAGCTGGAAGACCAGAATGTGGGAGTCAGAAAAAGGATTTTCTTAAATTTGAACAGTTTGAGGTTTGGAGTGCCTGTGGGGCATATGATGGGGATCCGAAGTGATGAGGGGGTGAGTCCTATGGGTTTCCTCTCTGCTTTGTACAGAGGTACGGTGGTGTGAGTGGCAATGGTTAAAATAAGTCTAACTTAAATTTTAATTTTTTCTCTAATTGAGAATAAAAGCAATCCTTTTACTGGCAATGAAAATGGATCAAAATAGGTATTTCTAAAGCACACGAGATCCTAATTTCCTGGAATATACTATTTTCTTATATCAGAAACTTGAGTGTACAGATCTAAAAATAATAGAGTACTTGTTACAGGTTACTTATACTGAACAATACTACAACAAAGTTTTCTTAAATAAAAATAGAATTTAAAAAAACTGCAGTGAAATTTATGTAACAAAATCAAACCTTTAAAGTGCACAACGCAATAGTATTTTGTTCATTCACAAGGTATTGAAACCAGAACAGTTTCATCACTCCCAACTAGAAACCCATAGTCAATGAGCAGTTTCTCCTCATTTCCCTATCCCTGCAACCTGTGGGGACCACCAGCCTCCATTCTGTCTCTATGAATTTACCTATTCTGAACATTTCACATAAATGAAGTCATACGATATGGTATGTACCAATACTCCATTCCTTTTTATGACTGAATATTATTCCACTGTCTGTATATAACAGACGTTCATCCATTCACCCACCGATGGACATTTGGAGGGTTTCCACTCTTTGGCTATGGTGACTAATGCTTTTATGAACATGTGTGTGTGTTTGTTTGGGTAGCTGTCTTCAATTATTTTAAGCATACAGGTAGGAACAGAAGAGGGTTATGTTGTAACTCTGTACTCAACTTTTTAAGGAGTTGCTAACCTGTTTTCCACAGTAGATGAACCATTTTACATTTCCGCCAGGAATGTATAAGGGTTCCAAATCCTCCACATCCTTGACAGCATTTATCTTATTTTTAAAAATTATTATAGACATCTTCATAGGCATAAAATATTTATTTGTGGTTTTGATTTGTATTACTCTACTGATCAAGAATGTTAAGAATCTTTTCACGAGCTTTGTGACCATTTGTATAATATATCTGCTTGGAGAAATGTCTATTCCATGTTTTAATTGTGCTATTTGTCTTTTTTGGTTAAATTATAAGAGTTCTTCATATATTCTGGATACTAGATCCTATAGATGAAGTTTTTATATATACTGCATATATGTAAATATGTATGCATATATAGCCATAGCTATAAATCATGTATACAAAATGTGTACATAATATATATGAAGTTCTTTACTCAAATAATGTTTTAATGACAAAAATTACACATTTTAATAAATTAGATATCTTAACACTTATATTAGTGGTTTCCATGACTTTAGTTATTTTCTGGGAAATATGACAGAGGATAATGTGAATATTGAGTTGCTATTTATAAAGTTCACTATAAAATTTCAACACTTTGATAGAGATAAATTCCTTCTTTTTTGTTAAGAGGAATTATCAAACAAAAGGCTTTACGTGTGCATCAAGTAAGTGATCCTGGGATTTCCTATAACAGGTTTCACTGGGCAGGGATTTTCACTAAAGAAGATTATGTAAACAATATTTTATGACTCCTGATACTGTAATTTGAAAACGTAAATAATGAAAGTACTCCGGATATGTGGGAAGTACTTCCACAGCCTAGAGGTTTGCTTGTGACTTTTTAAAAGCATAAATGACAGTCACTAACCAAAAACAGGGCAGAGACAGAAAGATTTCTTCTACACGGAATCTTTAAAATTTTACATGTTGTTATTCTAAAAACCTGCTCTGGAGGAACAAAGCCTCAGGTTTACACATTCATTGTTCTTTATTTCTGGAGCCTCTCCTTTGGCAGCCTGAGTGCCGTTGGCATGACGCACCAGATGTCAATTTGGGGACCGTTCCTGTGAGATATCGTGGCGGCTTCACCCCGGCCCTGCCCCCATCTAGAGTTCCACGGCCGTGGTGTGGGAGTTGGCAAGACAGCAAGCGTGGGACACACAGCGCAGGGCGACATCAGAGCGGAGCCGGGAAGGCGCAGGTCCAGTCACGAATCGGATTTGCATACTGGATGGCTTGCCTTTTCTGCGCTCTCCTCTGCTCGGCCTGCAAGGAGATGGAGTCCCGGGAGAAGGTGCTAAGTTACAGAAGGAGGTGAACAACTCCACTGTGGAAAGCAACCTACAAATGTTTATTTAGTAGTCACTTAATAGCTACTTTATTAACAGTCCGATGGCTGTTAAGGGCCTGCTACTAAGGTTGTGTTTATAGTCTGGACTGCACATTGGTTTAATGACAGTAATGGGTCACAAAGCCATTGGAAAATGCATTCCATACACTCCTTCTGGAACATCTGATGAGAGGTACTGCCAGTTTTACATAGGGGCATGATGGTGGTAGGAAGACCATGGTTCAGTAGATGTACAGAATCTTAGGTGAGTCCCATAACTCACATCCTATTTCCTAATCAGAAATATATATATACACACACTTTTTTTTTTTGAGGTTTTTGGCTGGCTTCGTTTGAACCTGCCACCTCTGGCAAATGGGGCCAGTGCCCTACTCCTTCGAGCCACAGGCGCCACCCCTGAAAGATATCTATTTTAATTTCTAATATATAAAGGCTTTTTTCGTTTTGTTTCATTTTGTTTTGTTTTTAGACAGGGTTTCCCTCTGTCACCCTGGCTGGAACACACACACTCCTGGGCTCAAAAGATCTTCCTGCCTGAGTTTCCTAAGTAGCTGGAACGAGAGGCACCTGTCACTATGGCTGGATAATTTTTATATATTTTTGTGGAGACGGGGTCTTCCTCTTGCTCAGGCTAGTCTCCTGACCTCAAGCGATCCCCACGCCTCAGCTTCCTGGAGTGCTAGGATTACAGGCATGAACCACCATGCCAGGATTTTGAAAGTTAAATGAAAGAAATATATCGGGTGCCTGGTCTACAATTCACATCCCAAAGAAAGGAATCAAATTATTACTTAAAATTGAAATTGACACCCACAAATCAAATCTGGCACAAAGATGAGTTTTCTGTTCACATGAATTAGTTGCCAAGGGTTCAAACTTGAGAGTTTACATTTAAAAATCCAGTTTTCTCGGTGCCTGTGGCTCAACCCGCTAAGGCGCCAGCCACGTACACCTGAGCTGGCGGGTTCGAAACCAGCCCAGGCCCCCCAAACAACAATGACGGCTGCAACCAAGAAATTTCCGGGCGTTGTGGCAGGTGCCTGTAGTCCCAGCTACTTGGGACGCAGAGGCAGGAGACTCGCTTGAGCCCAGCAATGGGAGGTTGCTGTGAGCTGTGATGCCACAGCACTCTATCCAGGGTGACAGCTTGAGGCTCTGTCTCAAAAAAAAAAAAAAAAAAATCCAGTTTTCTGGTTTTTCTTGACAAAAGTCAGAAGGTCACAACAACAGACCTGTCTTTTTTCATGGTAACAGTTCGGACCCAAAATTGTTATCCCTCCCGCTGTGCTCGCCAGCTCCCCGGAGTCCCGCCCCCCTGTACCTGGCATCTCGCTGAGCCCTTCCCGCTTGCCTCATTCACTCTGGTTGTTTGCCTGGCCTCACCTGTTGCTTCAGTTGGGCACTTTGTTCCAGGGCATTGGTTATGTTTATCTATTACAAGATTTTCTTTCCTTCTTTTTTTTTTTCTTTTGAGACAGAGTATCGTTATGTCACCCTCAGTAGAGTGCTCTGGCATCGTAACTCACAGCGACCTTAAACTCAGGCTCAGATCCTCTTGCCTCAGTTTTCTTTCTTTCTTTTTTGAGACAGAGTATCATTGTGTCACCCTCGGTAGAGTGCCCCGGCATGACAGCTCACAGCAACCTCAAACTCCTGGGTTTAAGCGATTCTCTTGCCTCAGCCTCCCAAGTAGCTGGGACTACAGGCACCCACCCAAATGTCCGGCTACTTTTGCTGTTGTTGTAGTTATCATTGATGTTTAGCAGGCCTGCACAGGGTTCAAACTCCCCAGCCCTGGTGTATATGGCCAGCACCCTAACCACGGAGCTACAGGCACTGAGCCAGTTTTTCCATTTTTAGTAGAGACAGGGGTCTAGCTTTTGCTCAAGCTGTTCTCAAACTCATGAGCTCAAGCAAGCCACCCACCTAGGGCTCCCAGAGTGCTAGGATTATAGGTGTGAGTTACTGCACTTGGTTATTACAAGATTTTCAATCATCAATTTAACTCAAAATCAGGCTCATTAAAGAAGATGACGGATGGTGACAGCATCAAGGAAGGTGCCACAGTGGGTCCCTGGCCTCACATTTATTGCTGACATCAGAGAGAAGGCCTTCAACCTCCATGTTTCTAAGAATCTATGATTGTTATCCAAGCATACTTGCATTTTCCACCCTATCCCTATAAACAGAGCTTCAAAAGAGATCCACATGAGCTCCATATTGAGAGAAAATAGTGTAACCTCCATGATTCCTGAAAATGCTGAGATCTCAAAGAAAGAAGAGTAATTAAAACATGGGGTAACTCCTACCTATCCAATGACCAGGCCTCAGATTTTGGAAGAATGATTTAGGGTTTAGGAATTGCCTTGCACTATCCCCTACATGGACACAGAAGAATTCTTAGGTCTTGCAAAGCAGGGTCTAGCCTGCCAGCTGTGGGACAAAGAAGGAGTAATTGAATCATAGGAAGAGAAAGAGCTTGCCCAAATCATAAACAATGGCACTCAATCCTCTTGATTCTGTTGGGCAGTTTTGCAGGTACACAAGGCCACACTCGGTTGTATCAGTGGGATGCTAGACAATTTAATTCACCCATGTTAAATGGTTATGTAGAAAAATATCATCTAAAATGGGTAACTTTCAGAAAGTATATTTCACTGACTTGTTTTTTATAACTCCAAACTTAAAATATGAATTTAAAAGAACCAACCAACCAAACTTTTAGGTTAGAAATTACAACCTGATCCTGAGTTAGAATCAGCATAATGCATAGGTATCCTTGTTTTATAATGTAAAAGAGACTATTGGTACTTGAAAAAATATTTAATGAATAAAATGTATTTTTAAAACTAGTGAGGTTTTTTGTTCAGAGCATACTTCTCTTTATTGTTTATGTAACTTTTTTTTTCACATTTTCGTTGCATAATTTACTTTTGTACATTTTAAGTCAAAGTTGTAAGTGTGCACTTTACCAAGAAGTTGTGTATTATATTGGTTAGGTGTGAATTAACCCAAACGCTCTTCCCCTCGCCCACCTCCTTGACTCCCGTGGAGTTTTGCTTCCATATGTGCACATAAGTGTTGATCGACTGGTTCCAATTTAGTATTGAATACACGTGGTGTTTGTTTTTCCATTCTTGTGATATGTCACTTAGAAGAAAGGTCTCCAGTTCCATTCAGGTTGTTACAAAAGATACTACCTCACCAAAAAAAACTAGTGGTTTTTTGTTGTTTTTTTTTAAATAAAAGCTGCTTAAAGTAATCAATAACATTTCAGAGATTTATTTGAGTCTTCCCAGCCTGAACATTCTGTGCCAAGCTTCCTCAGTCTGCAGTGTCCCGGCAGTGATTCATCTAGAGGCAGCGAGTATCTAAGTTAGGACAGTGCAGTAGGCTGTTTCCATTTCCTAATCCAAATTATTTTTGTTTCAAAGACCAACTTCTTTTAGATCTCTGGCTAAAATTCATGTCCTCTCTAACCCTATTCTCCTGACCAGACTGCCTGCTGCTCAGAAATTTTTCTTTCTCTTTGCTTTGAGGGGGATAGTAGCAAGTTCCTATTATATACTAAGTTCCAGAAAGGGTGGCTATGTTTCCACTGTAAGGTTGCACATAAGGATTCTACTTCTGTAGGCTCTCTTATCCACAGAATCTGTGGGCACATTCTGTAAGTATTTCTTGAGCTCCTTCTACCTAATTCTATGTGTTGCCTAGGCCCTGGAGGCAGAGAGGTAAAAAGACAGACATGCTGTATACTCATAGGGAGATGGTATTTGAAAAGGTGAAAGAGGTAACGAAGACATACAGAAATGAAACAATTTCTGATAGCTCCTAAGTGCTATCAAGAAAACACAGATGAGATAATGTGATTGGAAGTCTCTGGCTATAGTAGAAGCAGCTGTAAATCCAGGTAAATCCAAGGATTAAGGAAATTCCCTCTCAGGCAGTGACACCTGGACTGAGACCTTGATGAGAAGGATGCTGCCAAATGAAAAGAAGTGCTGGGCCATGAATCAAACATCAGCTTGGTCTGCACCGAACCCACAGCGGCAGCCAGAGTTTGGCAGGCAGTAAGAGAGTGGTGGAGAGAGAGCCAGGGGGTAGGCCCTGGGCATACCCTTAATCTACACATTGCCCTGGCAGTTTGCCTTCTCCAAATGTGTTTCAATCATGACTCTCAAATGGCAGACTCCTTAGATGACAAGATGCAAGGATGAACAACTCAAGGTAAGTACCAAGGTAGACGAGCTTCCATGGATACTCATGACTTCAATATTGGTTATTCCTTAAAACTCACCTTGGTTTACAAATATAGATTGATAATTCTGACACACTAAATTTACCGATATGGGAAAGAAACTATTGGCTTCTGACTCAGACTATTAATTTTTTTGTTTGTTTGTTTTTGCAGTTTTTGGCTGGGGATGGGTTTGAACCCACCACCTCCAGCATATGGGGCCAGTGCCCTACTCACTGAGCCACAGGCGCTGCCCAAAAATGACTTATTAAGTTTTTAAGAATTAATTGTTTGAAAATGACCGCTAAAGAGTGGCTTATTTTATGTATCTAACAAACACCTACAAAATACTTCCTATGTGCCAGACACTGTTAGCTCTACAAATGATATGTAACTATTTTACATTTGACCTTAGTCAAGAAGTCAAGAAGCAAGATATAACTATTTTTAAATTTATAATGAACTCCATAGGGCAGAAACTATTATTTCCGTTTCACATATAAGGAAACCGAAGCAGAGAGAACATATGAAAATGGGTCAAAATTATACAGCTAGTGTTATTGAGCTTGGATTCAACCCAGATCGTCTGACTTCAGCCTCGATGCTCTTACCCTCTACAGTGCTGCCTCCAAAATGAGCTATGACAACCACGTGCTATTTAAAAGATTGACATGTGAGCTATGCTGTATTTCATTTGAAAAACAGATATTTGTAGTATTGCAACGTATTGCTTTAATCTTCTGAAGGAAATAAGAGAGCAGGCTTATTTCTTTTAGGTAGTATACAAAGCACTTACGTTTATTAAAGCATTATCGCTTTTAATTATCATTTCTGTAAAGGTGGAAATTTAGTTCAGCGCCAAGGCAATATGCAAGGAAATTTTATGATATCTATGATTTTCTATTATTTCCATGAATATCTGAAAAGATGTTTCAATAACCAACTAAACTGCATGAATGGCTAGTAGTTTTTTTAATGCAATTCTTTTTATATTCTATTACATATTTCAGATTTTTTTTCAAAAATTCACCTTCTGTAACAATGAGAAAAATTGCTTCCTCCAACAATTAATATCTAGCAAGCAGAGATACTCTTGTCTTTGCTTGTCAGCTAATAGTAATTTAAAAAGAAGGAAAATGAGTTGTTGAGCCATTGTGGCATGACCCTGCCTTGCCAGTACCTCTCTCTTATCTGCACAATACCCTCTGTAGTCACAGAGCAGAGTGAGGAATGCTGTAGCAATGAATATTTGTTTAAACAGATTACTGTCAAAGCAATTTTTAAGTAAGTAAAAAATAGAGTATTAATTAGAAGCCAATGAAATAAAATCATACTGCTCTTGCTTGCCAAAATATTACCTGTGTGTCAAATAGAAGTGTGTATGACCAGCATGTTAGTATTGCTTGCCAGCTACCAGAGCAGGTGGTCATTAGAAGCTTTTGCTAGAAGCCATATCATTTCCCCATGAATAGCTTGGTAAGGTCTAATCATTTATTTCTCCCTGAATTAAGAATTATTTCCACTTTCAATTGCCAAAGTACCTGTCCATAATGCCAAGGAAACGTTTTAGCAGTTCTCCTTCACGGGCTGAGAAGGATTTACTGTGTTCAGAATTTTTCAATCTGTCTTACTGGATAAACTCAAAATACCTGCTTTCCTGGATAAATTCAAAATCTCTGCTAGGTGCCTTCTTTCTTCTTTACAAACAGCATAATTGAAAGCATTGTTTTGGTAGAGTCTTCTCAGAAGACCACATTATCACCATTTAAATTAGTCCTAATTCATTTTACATTTGCTTATTTTACTGTTAACTTTCCCAGAACTAATTTTTTTTTTACAATTAGAACATCTGAATTTTAATTACATTACCATCAAGAAGCTCATTAAAGTCACTTAATTGGCAACATTTCCAAAAAAACCTTAGCTGGGTTTAATATATTTTAAAGAGTTACTGTCAAAGTATAATTTCACCATTACAAACAGCTTGGCAACAACATTTGCATAAAGATCTGTCAGTTTCTGAAAAATGCTCAAATGTTGGGAAAATCAGATTCGTTAAGTCGCCTTTACTGAAACAGTCTAGAAATGGAGAAATTGTCTCATATATTCATCTTTGTAACCCCTGCAGGTCCCAGAATGCTCACATGCAAAGCATAGGTATTCAAGAAATGTTTTTTTTGAAGGAAATAAGTAACACATTTTATAAATTGAGTAGATTTTTTAAAAAACCTCAACTAAAAGTCCTCTCATTTGTGTTAAATTTAACCAAATACTCATTTGCTTGACGCTTTTTTCTCTTTCACTTTAAGGAATATTAGATGGTCACGTAGAATTTTGAAACCTTTTAAAAATACCTCTAAAGTCAGCATTGTGGGACTACAATTTGAGATTATTTTTAGAAATGAATTGTTTTATAGCTTCCTTCTTATACTTACTAGTTTTTTTTTTTTTTTTTTTTGGTCATCTATAGCACTTAAAATAGTGGCTAGGAATTGCATTCAATGAATATATGAATGAAAGGAAATCTCAAGTTTATTATACGTGTAGGATAATTATGCTTTGCAGCTTCAGTTAGAGTATTGGGTCACCTTCCGCCCCAAATCCATATCTAAGAATAAGACACAACAAAAGATAATTACTATTGCAATGTAGCTTCATGCAAATAGAAAACGCAAGATGTTTTTCAAGCAGTCTTTTTGGCTTGGCATCTTCTACTTACAATCTCTTTCTTTGCACTTTATGCACCTTTCATCTTCTAAGCCAAAAGAAGAATCTAGCAAAGCTGAAGAAAATCTGAACATTAAAAAAATTGTCTCCACGTTGCTGCCTTGCTGTCTACAGCCTCCTCAAAGTCTTGCACGCTGTCTTTTTTGTTGTTTCTTTGAGACAGAGTCTCATCTTACTGCCCTGGGCAGAATTCTGTGACGTCACAGCTCACAGCAACCTCAAACTCCTGGGCTCAAGTGATCCTCTTGCATTGGCCTCCCGAGTAGCTGGGACTACAGGCGCCTGCCACAAAGCCCAGCTATGTTTTACAAGTGGACTCTCTTTCTTGCTCTGGCTGGTCTCGAACTCCTGAACTCAGGCAATTTACTCACCTTGGCCTCCCAAAGTGCTGGGATGACAGGCATGAGCCACTGTGCCTGACCTTGCCCAGTGCCTTATATATGGTCAGACTCAATCCATGTTTGTTGAAAGAGGGAGTAAATAAATGAAGACATGCTGAGAGTTTTGAGAAGGGCCTGGGTGATTCTACCTGGGGCAAGTCAGAGAAGGTTTCATCAACAGTAATGTAGAAAACCTGGGTCTGCTATGAACACTGAGGTACTCATTCAGTCAACAACTGGTGAATGTCTGAGACATGCCGTATTCTGAGTCCTAGCCTATGAAGGTTCCTCCAGGGCAGAACTGTCCAATAGCATTTTCTGTGATGATACAAACAGGGTTCCTCTGCTATCCTACATGGCAGTCACTAGCCACATGTGGCCACTGAGCTAGAGTGTCTGAAAAACTGCATTGTAATTTTATCGAATTTTAACTCATTTAAATTTAAATAACCACATGTGGTTCCCAGCTACCTACTGCACTGGGCAACACTACTAAGATTTCACAGCATGTAGAGACAGGAAGAACATATTTGAGGAGAGAGAAGACCTACGGAGGCTGGTGTCAGAAGGGTTGGGAAAATCTGCAGTGGGACAGGTTGTCAAGGGCTCTATGTGCCACACAGCTAAGTTTGAAAATTATTTTGTAGACAATGGTGACTCACTGGAGCTTTCTATGTGGAAAGTGACACGATTAGATTTGTCTCCTAGAAGTTGCCTTCGTGGCAGTGGGAATGGAGGCCAGAGGTAGAGACCACAGATCGCCACAGATATTAGCATCCGGCCTTGCACATTCCACAAAGGCAGAAAATAAGTTGGAGGAAGAAGATTCCTACTTTTTTTCCTCTCTGTAACGACCTTCTGGTCGCCCCAGATGGAGTATTAGAAAATGACTTGGTTCTCCTTTCCCTAGTCAGAGTGAATGCTAAGAAAACCACCAGGAAATCTGGGCTGGCTTTGCAGGCTGCTGCGTGCAGCACAGGGAAGGTGGCAGTGTCCGTTCACCCTCAGCCATCGCATGCAAGTGGACCTGAGGCGCTGCGACCAGTCCTGAGTCTGGGCAGGCGTTGTTCTGGATCCCTGGCCACCACACAGCCCCCCTTCCTCATGTGGGAGGTGGGGACGTGTGGCCTGAGTGGGAGGCATGGTTTCAGAAAGCAGAAGCGGCAGGCGTGCGGGACTGGTCCAAGTTTGCGGGCTCTGGAGAACACTGTGATTTGTGATCTCTGATCTCGGAGGCCCTTCGGGCCTGGACTGCTTCTCCTGCCTCTGGAACACGAGCAGAGGGAGGCCGTGAACTCCCCCTGCAACTGGAAAGAAAGCAACGAGCAAGCGGCGGGCAGACTTGTCCAGGGTAGTCTGAGGCTGAGAAACAGACAGTGGCTTGGTGGCTACTTCCAACATTCGCTCAAGAAATAGCTTCTGGTGATCTGCTTTGGATCTTTTCCATTCTGTGGTAATCACAGAGGTAGCAGGCCACCCGTAGTTTCTAATTGATGGTGGCAGTTACTGGCAGAACATGACTTTGGGGAGTATAGACATGACAGAAGATTTTTTCCAAAATATACTTTATAATGTAGAACTAAAGCCACAGAAAAATCACATAGTTTTAAAACTTTCCTCTCTAGCTACTGGTGTCCGTTTTACTTATTTTTGAATTATTTTGTTTAGTTAGGTTATGGGTTAGCAAGCTGAAAGCAGTTACCATTACTAATTCTAAAAAAGGATTCAAAATAGGAACATTTCCAAATTTGAAGCATTTCTTAAAAAGAGCCTGAATTCAAAAGTCTGACTCTACCCTTATCAAAAGTTTCTGGCAATGTTGAAGAAATCTTGGGAGACAAATGTAATAAACATTTCTTGCAGGGACAGCATGGCGTGCAAACATCTCAAGCATGAGTCATTACCTTCTCTGAACAACACTGTAGCCTGCTCTGAGCTGTTTGTCCCCGTATTTGGAGCTCTCATTCCAGAAATCTAAAACTGCTCTGGATTCTCCTTCCCCATGACCACCGTAATACTACTCGAGTGCTTGCCTTTCACCAACACTTCTTCCTGTCATAGAACCTGGAACCTGAAATCAATGAGCACAGATGACACACAGCACTTGAACTCCTGACTTTATTTTCTTTCCTCAAATGAACAAGTGGATAAAACACCGTCTGCGTCCAAAGCCAAGTGCATGGCTCCCGTTTCTCATCTTTCACAGAGTACCAGAAAATGTAAACAATATTTAGCTTGAACTTCTGAGTCCTCTTCATTTTTGACTAACCTTCAGAACAACATTCGTTTATACCGGCATTTTACAACATAAAAAGTAGAACAAGCAAACGGTCTGAGACATGTACAAGAAGTTTTCAGATTGTGATACAGGCTTGCAGTTGCATCATTTTTAGTCTGACAAAGAAAAACATTGCTTTAGAAAGTGGGTCATGTGAGTATACAAGTGGTTGGTGGACAGGCCGGACAAGCCGTGGTTCTGGTCCGAGTACCACTGAAATACAAAGAAACAAACCTGTTTTATTCATGCAGTCACAAAATGCATCTAGATTTGACTTTTTTGTGCTTTCAGGAGTTGGTACCTTTTCTAATATTGCGGAGAAATTTTATCAAAAGACACTTGAAGAAGTAAAATAGCTTATATGGAAAAATTGTATTTGGAGCAGGATGATTTCAAGAGCTTTTATTAAACTTCACTACTGTTTCATAGTCTTTAATTTGTATTTTAGATCTCAGTGGCTGAGTTTCACGGACCCCACAGGATCAGGATCAGAAGGCATGGGTTCCAGAATTGGTGTGTTGGGTCTGTTACTTTGCTTCTCTGGAGCTTGGTTTCTTCATTTGCAAAACAAAGGAGTTGGATTTGAATTTTCCCTGACTCCTTGTAGTTCAAAAATTCCATGAGGCTTTTAGCTTATGAATATAATTTCTCTCTGTTGTAGAAAATCCACAATGTAATATAACCGTAAATATCTTACATAGGAGTTAAAATAGCATTGTAAAAAGGGGGGCAATAGTGTTATATCTTTAAACTTTATTATTGGAGAGATGCCAGTAAGATTGTTTTCACTGTTAAAGGTGTCAGTGGTCAGGATATTTGCTAAGTTGAATTTACTTTGAGAGTCACAATAAAAACAATCAGAAAAATCTCACCTTGCCCTTTGTAATTTTAAAATTGATATATAATAGTTGTACATATCCTTGGGGTATGTGTGATATTTTGATACCTACATACCATGTATAATGATCAAGTCAGGGTAATTGAGATATGTATCACTTCAAACATTTATCATTTCTTGGAGTTGGGAACGTTACAGTTCTTCTCTTATAGCTATTTAGAGATATATGATGCATTATTGTTAACTATAATTTCCCTACTATCAAATACTAAAACATATTCCTTCTATCTAACTGTATTTATATGCCACATAACCAACTTTCTCCTACTTCTCCCTTTCCTTCCTAGCCTGTAAATTTTTTTAAAAAACATTTCCAAAAAATGAGGATCACCTTTTCTGGGTTTTTGTTCAATATAAACAATTGAGGGGGGATTTGTGAGGGAAGAAGTAGTTACCAAGGATGGCACCCCCCGACCCCCGTGCCTTAGCTGGTGCCACATTTTCTTCTCTGTTTCCAGTTTCCACTTCTCATGCAACCTGAGTTTTACATGTAGCTCATTCATTCATTCACTCCAAAAAAATCTGAGCATCTGTGATGGGCCAGGCATGTGCCAGGTGCTGAGAATATGAGGAAGAAAAGGTTCTCTAACCCTGAATGGAGCTGTAAGACTTCAGGGAGCCTTTGAGCTTGCTCATAACATTCTACAATTGCTTCTTACTAAACAAACAGAGTCTTCTAGCTGCATCGGGACTCCCAGGCTTTGCAGGGACTCCAAGCACACAGCTACACTTTTGTCCAAGCGATTGCAGAACTACTGGATGTTTGAGCTAGAAGCTCATTTAATCTTGTGAACTCCTTTATTTCATATGACTCAACTGGGAACCCCAGAGGCGATCTGGCTTGCCTAGGGTCTTTCAGGGACTTAAGGAAAGATCCAAGATTCATTTGCTAATGTTCTTCCTTCTCTACCCTGCAGCTTTATTCCCAGGTTTTTACCAAAATAATTTTAAAAGTAAGTAAAAAATAAAACCCCGTCCTTTTAGCTTGGGGTTCTAAGGCCATGAACATGAGTCAAACGAAATTATATACCATTGCCTGGAAATCCACTTGTGCATTAACCAGAGCTTTAGCAATCTGTGCTGAGTTTTGAAAGTGCACATTATCTGCAACAAAGAGAGAGGGAGAGAGTTAAAGTGCTGCTAAATACCAGAAAGCACGGAGTGACAATGTACTGCCTGGAAATGAACACCAACAATTATCTAGTCATGCATTTGACATTGTCAGCAGTGAGTAATCACACTCAGATATGGAAATGTCCCTGACTCTTAGGTACTGACCCTGAGCATAGGCATAGGAGGATGCTTAATGTTTCTTAAACAAAGTGATGCTGGCTCAGTATTTTTATGTGTAAGAGTCTTGCTTAAACCTCACCATCTGCTGTTCCGTGGATGAGAAGATAGTCTACATTTCTGAAATATTCTGCTCTTGCCATCACAGTTGAATTCTGGAAAAGAGAAAAAAATTAACATTTTAGTTGCTGCAAGTTCTAATAGAAAACTAGCTAAATCATTGTGCAATGGACTTAGCACCAATACTGAAATTATGTATTGCTTTGGTTGATAAATATTTAAGAGTCAGAGCAACACATTTTCATCATCATTTGCATTACTTCCATCTGATTCTTAGTTTGAAAAACTGAAAGTTTATGTGTCATATGTTACATATGAGTGAGACCTTAGGCATAAATGATGCCCGCTCAAGCTGTGTAGGGGTTGGGGGGTGGGGAGAAAGATCAGAGAAAAGGGAGTCTAGGGAAGGAGGGAGAAGGAAAGAATAGGTTAGAGAGGGTGGAGAAAGAAAAAATAGAATCCAAAAGGAGTAAAATCCTCTCTGGTGATGTGCTTTGCACTTAACAAAAGATCATATTTGCTTAGGGACCCGGGATTAAAGCTGTCAACTCTGAATTACTGCTTTAAAGTTATTTAGCACATCTGAAATAAATTAATGACCTCAATAAAAAAGGAAATGCTTACTTTATAGTGCTCAAGATTGTCGTCCTTTGTTGGGAGACCCATGAATCTCTCCGTGTAAATAGATGCTATAAAACAGATAAGAATATGTTGCTTACGGGTGATACGTGTCTTTCATTAACCAGCAATACTTTCTTGTTTAATAACCGTGCCTCAACTCTCTCATGTAGAGCTCTTGGGGTAAATCCTTGCCTTCCTTTGCTAAAATGATTGGCCTGGAAGAATGTGTGTTGTCTCTGCAATTTGCCTCAATATGGCTAGAGAAATAGCCAGGAAGAGATTATGGAGCCAGGAGCATCTAAACACGACCTTTCTAGGGCCGATCTTAATCTTTATCACTTCTATCCCCCTGAGGGGAATGATAAGGTAAAAATGACCCGTAGAATGACCTCAGTTTATTTTACAAGCAATCACAAAACCAGCTACCTCGAGTACTTTTACTGTTGTTTTACTTCCTCTGGGATCAAAGTACATTGCCCAAATCCACTCTCCCAACTTCTCCCACCCCCAAACACATATACATTTTTTTCCTGAATAAAGATTCCCTGTAAGTCACAATTATCTCATGTGTACCCCCACACAGGGAAGAGGACCTGATAACAGCTAATTTTTATACAATTATTAGAGTTGCTGCCAAATATTCATCCCTCATTGACGTTAATTGTGAAAATAGGCATGCGCGCGTGTGCACACACACACACACACACACACACACACATACACATACACACACATTTTGTTTCTCTGATTTCTGGAACAATGGAGCCAGCAGTTGTGAACTGTGGGATGGAGGTGAATTGCTTGGCCCCTAGCCTGACTTTGCATAGTCAGTTATGTGCTTCAAAGGCAATTATGCTGTAACTCTGCGCCTGCAAATACAGAGTTAGCTCCGATTTTAAAAACTCAGTTCAGCAGGGGCTCAAGGTTTCTGGAAGAAAAGAAGGTGTATTGGATTATGGAAGAGCTCTTCCTCACTCATGAGATTTCTTTGATTGTTACCACGTGATTATAATGAATCGTATACACGAACTTGTTTACAGATTATATTTTCCCCAGTGAGGCTGGGGTGAATTTGACTGCATAATTCATTTTCCTAGCAACCTTAAATATAGAGTAATTACGTGTTAAATGTTTTCAGGGCAACATTTATGAAATGTTTCCATACCGTAATATTCCCAGCTGGAGACTGGAGCCACAGCTATCCCACATTTGAAAAGACCAGTTCCGGATGCAAGGGCCAGTGATGAAACATAACCTCCGTAGGACTGTAAAGACATTGTTATGAGTCAGTCCCAGATTCCCTTTCATAAGCTTCCCTCCATATGTTTATAGCAACTCTACAGTCAGGACTGAAGGAAGCTGGGAGACTCGGCTAAGGGTACATTAAATGTCTATTTTTCACACTTGGCAGCAAGCTCTGCCACCCGTAACAGTGATTTCATCCCTAATAAATTAGAAGTATTTGCTTTACAGGCCAGAATAGACCCTCCTAAAACACGGCAGAAATAGTTTAAGAGACAGAGATAATTGCGATTTTTCTACCAAAGAAATTGTTTTCTCTATCTTTTCCACTAGGACCTTGCCAGAACAAAAAAGATTTTATTTGAAAGAGATGCACAGAAAAAAGGAAATTATTACCAAAATGTAACTATAAGATACTTCTTCACAGTTTTCAAAAGCCTTGTGAAGCAGAAAGTATAGCTATATATTTACTTATTTTCACAATAGAACACCAAAGGAAGGACCTAACAATCTTCTGGATATTTTGAGTCATGGCCGGAGTTTGTGTGTCTGACATAGTGGTACATATTCTGGTTTTAGGATTTTTGAAATCGCAGTTTAAAGGAGGAAAAGTCATTGGCATCTTTGAAAACGTTGTGTTTCTTCCCACAAATTTAATGGCAAAGCACAGAAACGCAAGAGAGGATACAAATTGCAGCGTCGGGAGTAGGTTTCTCTCTCATCCAATTCCTTCTCCAAGGACCAGAGAGAGGACGGAGAAATGGGACCCTGTAAACAGAAAGAAACCTTTCCAAAGTCCCTTGGAAAGGTGAACCTTTTCCTAATAGGAAGAAAGGAACAGGGTATCACAATAAGTTCCACTTCCTCCTGAAATGCAAATTGGTCTGTCCAAGCATGCTGGGAGAGAGGTGCTTCTCCTGTGAACGGTGAGGACTACGCAGTTCTGGGACATGGACCAAAAAAAAAAAAAAAATATATATATATATATATATACACATATATATATATATATAATATATATATATATGTGCACTAGATTAGGATGTGATTCTCAGTGTTTATTCTTGGCCTGATGCGGGAACATCACTAAAAATTAGAAGAGGATAGAGTGACGCTCCAACTAAAGCCACAGCTTGTTTATAGGACCTTATGTCACCAATTTCTGGGAGTCACTTCCTTCATGTCAGGACACAGCGTGTCACCCTTTACCGCAGGAAAGTCACTCTTCAGAGAAGGAGTGAGAGTGAGAGGAACAGGGAGAGACAGATGGGGGGGTGACACCAGGTTATTGGCAGGGGTCTCTTCTTAATCCATGAAATACGTGGCATGGGAGAGTAAGATGAACGATCTTGCTGAATTCAACAGTTAAATAACACTTTCGAACTGCCTTACAGTTTTATATTTCCAGCTCTCATGAATTTTATTGAGGACTATTAGCTTCAAAACACAAAAGAGGCAGCTCCAATTATGCCATGGCTTCTTTCTATTATACTGGGAGAGAATAAACCTTGTTTTAATAGGGGAAAAATCTATTTTAAAAACAGAAGAGATGTTTGGGTTTGAAAATCAGTGTAGTAAGTGAAAATTCCCTACCTGGTCCAAACTTTCACTATAACATAAAAATCATCGGTTTTGATTAGTAGGCTAGTAACATCTCTCACGGAAATGAAGAGCTTTCCCTCCCTCTGCATGTTAAGTTCAAATGAGAGCAGAGTAAGCCAGAGACCTTTAGAAAAATGATTATTGTTTATAGTTCTATTGGAAAAGTGTGTTCACTACAAGTAAAAATACTGGTTCCTGCTTCTTTTCATGTCACAGAGGAAACAGCATAAAGTGAGATTTGAAATGAAAAGCTTTTGCATATTGTAAAAAGGTTGGTAAACATTTCTATTCAGTCGTAGGAATTACTAATCTGCACTTGGTGATTAGGGGGAAGTGCTATATTTAAATAAAATTTTCTTCCTTTCAGAATGAATACAAATTTTCTCTAGGAATCTGTAAGCAAAAGCTACTGTGTTAGCAGCACACACACACAAAAAAAGGTGTGCTTTAAATTCTCAGGCAGCTTGGAAAAGCTATTCCTATTGTAGAAATGAAGAGGGGGAAAAAAGAAAACCCAAGCTGACTTTTTCCTGCTCTCCCCACGAGTGGGGCTCCCAGGCAGAGTGGGTGGCTGCTGCAAGAAAAGAACCTACAGAGCAGATTGGCCATAAGAATTCTAGAATTCTGTCCTTTGCACTTAGATGCCTTGCCATTTTGTTTAAATGAAGGATATTTTTAAAAACATTCTTAGAAGGGCACAGAATTTTGAAGGAGGGTTTATGGAACACGCTCATTTGAGCCACAATGCACACTGGAACATTTCACTTCTAGGCAATAATAATAACGGGCTAACATTTGTTGGGTCATGTTACTACAATGGTCTTTGTGATCCCACACCATCTTTTTGCCTTCTCCCACCCACATCTCCTCATCTATTTCTCCCCTCTTGCTCTTTAGCTCTCTTGATGTCCTTTGAACTGTCCAAATCACTTCTAGCCTCAGGACATTTGCAAATGCTGCAACCTTTTGCTTGGAATGCTCTTTCCACAAAAACTGGCATGTCTAACTTCCTTCTCTCTTCAAATGTCAAATGTCACCTCAAATGAGATCTCCCTGCCCTTCTAAATTAAAATTGTACCAACCCTGCACCATCCGCCTGTCTTATTTTCTTTCGTTTTTCTCCATGGTACTTAACATCATTTAATATTCTACATGTTTTATTTATTTATCTTGCTTATTGTCTTTTACCCAACTGTTCCCAGCTCCATAAGGGTAGAGAGATTTTTGTCTTATCAATGGATGTTTTCCTAGCACTGAGCATTTGATCTGACATACAATAGGAATAGAGTAAATATTGGTTGAATATGTAACTTTGCTATTAACTCATCAATTCCTCAGAGTATCTTGGTATGGAAATTCTTGCTGTATTTCACAATGAGGAAACTGAGGCTCAGAGTAAACTTATAGAGTCTGTGGAGTCAGTAAGTAGAAGAGCTTGAACTCAAACCCAGGACACCTGACTCAGCAACCCACGCCATTTTCTTATATCCCCACATTAGGGAACCCTCTTTTGGGAGAACTTTAAGTTCAGAATCTAATATAGCCTCATTAGAGGTGCATTTGTCCTACTTTTACATCGTTGATCACACATAGCAATTCAAATTGCTTATAATTAGTCACTGGAAGAGAAAGGAACTAAGATTAAATCATGAACTAATGCTTATTCAACACCACCTGGCTAGGCCTATATTAACAAAGCAAAGCCCAGAAATGAGGCTGTTATTCTAATAATTTAGGCAAAACTCTCACTGCTCTTCAATTGTCAGAATAATTGCTTCAATGTTTCATTGCACACTGGTGTTTGGCTCCCCTGACACTATTGGGCTGGATAATTCTTTGTTATGGGGGGCTGTCCTGTGCACTGTGTGATTTTTTAACAGCCACCCTGGCCTCTATCCACTAGATACCAGTAGCACTCACCCAGTGACAATTAAAAATGTCTCCAGATGTTGCCAAATGTGCTCTGAGGGGCACAGTCATCTTCGCTAAGAAACGCTGTCATAACCAGATACTTGTTAGGCACCCTGGTGGGCACAGAGTGGATATTTACCAAGCAGCTAAACAAGGGCTACTGGGTTTTGGTTTATGTGAACCAGAAAAATCAAAAGGGAAGATTAAGCTGTTTTCTCCCTACTTTGTGAACTGCATAATGGAGGGAAATGTGGGATTTGCAGCTTATTGATCAATTGACTTCAAAAAATGTTGCCTGGTTAGGTATCATGTGTTTCTCAGACCACCGAAGTGCCTAGCCCTTCATAGGTTCAGACACTTCCTTCCGTGATATGAAACACAGTAATAGCTAAATATTAGGGTCCTTCTCAATGTCTTCCTCTTCCTCATCTCCAGTTTTCTTAGAGCCCTGCTTATTACACAGCAAGAGAATGTAGAGCTATGACCTCCTCCCCACTGCTACTTCATTGCCTAAACTCAGGTCTTTGATACTTGTCCCTGGTATTACTGCTTTCCTAGCCTCTCCGCCCATCCTCTTCCTTCATATCAGCCCATTCTCCACTTGCAGTCAAGATTATCTTTCTAAACCTCCAACACTACTACAGACTAACTTCAAGAGCACTTCTCAGAGAGGTGTCCATGTAAAATATTGTTAACGGGGGTTTGGGGATGGGATGGGAGAGGAATAAAGAGTTGTGGAACTAAATACTATTCGGTATATAGCATTCATGATTTGCCAAATTATTAGAACACAGAACCTTCTCCTGAAAAAACCTCTTGTTAATTAGTGGCACCCATTTTGGGGACATTAACATATAGAACTAAATTCAGTTTACAAAGCATCACAGATGCTTGACATGGCCAATATTGTGCTAAATATTTTAGAAACAAACTAAAATAAGAACACTCCATCACCTTGATGAGCTTACATTCTTTTTTTTTTTGATGCATAAAAAACTTTTAATAATATCCAGCATCCTTTCTTTCTTTTTTTTTTTTTAATTAAGTCATTCGTACATAGATCATACATACATTTATGCCATTATGGGATTCGATGTGTTGATTCTTTGTACAAATTGGAGTGCTTACATGCTACTAATCAAATAGCTTTCACCTCATTAACCCAATTACAGCATTACATTCTTATGGGAGAAACCGATAGACAAGATAAAACATGGTAATTCCTATTATGAGAAATATAAGGAGCTAACGGAACACAAAGGAAGTTATATCTAAGTTGGGTCCTAAAGCGTAAGTGTGAGTTTTCCATTTTGGAAGGAAGAAGAGATGGGGAATGGAAGAAGAGATTGGATGTTTGCAGTTGTAGGGAACAGCACATACAAAATCATGGGAACAGGGAAGCTCAGGCATAATTTAAATTACTTGCAGTGTGTAGGGAGAAGTAGAGAGAGATGAGACTGGACACGTAAGTTGGAGGCCGGAGACCAAGAGCCTAGCATACAAAGAAATGTATTTGGGCTTTATGTTGTGGGCAACGCAGAGCCCCATAAAATATATAAGCAGAAAAGCAACTCAGAAAAATTTGTTTTGGATTGATAACTTCATTAGCAATGCTGGAACATGTGAGGCAAAAGCACTGAGGACAGTTAAAAAGCAAGTAGAATATTTTAAATTGATGCTACCCAATCTATGAAGCATGGACCAACAGCATCTGGGTTACCTGGGATCTTGTTAAAAATGCAAACTCCTGGGCCCCACCCAGGCGCCCTGAATCACAATCTCTGGTGGTAGGGCTCTGGGAGCTATGGCTTAACAAGGCCCCCAGGTGAGGTTTATGCAAGCTAAATTTGGAAAGTTCTGATTTAAATGACATATGAAGAAACACAAGTTAGGGTGATACAAGTGGGGAAAATGAAAACAGAAGGTAGAATCGACAGAACTTATAACCAACAGAATGTTGGGGTCAGCAAAAGGGGGAAATGGAAAATGGTTCTTAACTTTCTCATTTGGCTGAGTAGGTGTGTGATGAGGCCTTTAGTGATGATGAGGCTTGTTTTGAAGTAGACTTTAACAGGTTTACCTTGGGTACACAAAGCTTGAGGCACATGTAAGAAATTTAGGAAACATGACCAGTAAGCATTGATGCTCAGAAGAGGCAGGTGCTGGTGGCAGGGATCTGAATGCCATAATCATTATGGAACAAGTGTTTGCCCAAGGAAATGAAAAGTAGTTAGGGTCAAGGCTAGACCCAGAAAAACACTAACAATTAAAAAATTAATGAAGTCTAATGACTATAGAGGCAGAGAAGAATGAAGGGAAAGATGTCACAGAGCCATGCACAGAGCCCCTTTCCTTTATGTGCTTTAAAAGGCCTTCTGTTATCTGGCTACTTGCTTACTCAGACTCATCCCCTATGCTTTCTTCATGCTACTTCAGACTTTCAAGTTTCAGACTTTCCTGACCAACTCAGGCACATCACCCTCTTTGTTAACTCAGGACTTTGGGATACGGTTTTCACTCTACCTTGAATGCCCTGTTACTCAGCTCTCTTCACTCGCCTCAAATGCTAACCCATTTCTGAATCCTCCCCTAGCTCCCATAGCCATAATTAGCCACTCTTCTTCCTCTGTACTCCATGTAAGTCACATCTCTCATAACACTAGGAAACTTGCTGAGCTCCTGTTCTTTTGATCATCTGTTTCCCCTGCCCCCCAGAGGGCCAGGCCTATAAACTTACCCATTTTTTATCCTCCAAAGAGCCCAGTAAAAGACCTAATTGAAAATTTACTATACAGATGAAAGAATGAACAACGCAATGGTCAGACAGACAGGTCCATAAATATGGATCAGTCTTAAATCTGAAGAACTGTAAAGATAACCAGTACAGTCTTAAAATCTTTTTCTCCCACTAGTTCATGCCGCTGATCTGGGTCTGTCCAGGTGTGGACAGACAATAAACCCCCTGCCAGTCCATTTATTACTTTCTTCTCTCAAACATGCTCTCAGGGGCTCCCACACGATCACTGCAATGTTGGGAAGTGAGCGATAAGGGGGGTCTAATATACTATTTCCATGGCATTTGCATGATGATATGTGGTGAAAATCTCTTATTGAAGAATTTCAGGCTGATAGGGATGTATTTTTGGGTGATGAGTGGGTTCTTTAAATCATCCCACATAGATGGTTCTCTACCAAACTAATACCTAGAATGTTCTATAAATGAAATAAAAAGTTCTACTTTATGGTTATTTCAAAGCCTGCAGTAAAAGCAAAATCTAACTCCAAGAGAAATGTTAATGATTACATGTAAGTGTTCAGCTTGAAATGAGAATTTTCCAAGGATTTACTTTAGGAACTTTTATAAAAATGGATGGTAGGAAAGGTCTTATCTGAAATATTTCACTACAAAAATATTGCATTTATTTCTACTCATTTGAATTCCATTCTGTTTAGATATTTAACATTTGATAGTTTTAAGAAGGACCAAATGGCTCGAAGTAACAACTTTCTTTGAATTCATAACAGCTCTTCATCTGGTCACTGAGCGGAGAGTTGAGCTGAATTCTGCAGATTCCCTTCAATATTGGGTTTTATTCCCTTCATTTTGTGCAGGCCGCTCCCACAGAAAACAGCCAAGAAAAACAACCCAAGTGCAAATGCCTGCAAATTGACTTGCAAATGTACAAATTCAGACCAAAAAGTGAAACAAGAAATCTTCTTTGAAGGGTAATTATCATAATTTATAATGGGCAAATCTAAATTCTTTCCAATATTTCTCTAAACTTTCCAGTAACTTCATTGCCCATAGCTGATAAGTTTTGCCACTTCTCTTTAATATGTATTTTCAAAACCTGCACAGTTCCTCAGAAATAGGAAATTATCTCCATGACCTACAATTAGGAAACTAAACAATTCTTCTCTCCAGTTACATAAATTAACATTAGATCTAATAAAACTCTTTGATTGCCAAATATATGTGTGTGTGTGTGTGTATATGTATATGTGTGTGTATATATATGGAGGGGGAGAGAGAGAGGGAGAGAAAGAGGGGGAGAAAGAGGTATATATCAAACAGCCAAGCTGTGACTATGCAAGTTAGGTACTAAAGAATTCATATTCAAAAGTTCCTGTAATTTTAAACTTTAGGTCAGATTTTCAGAAAACAGAAATAAAAGATATATATTTAACTCTAAAATAACAAAGTAAATTAAACCTCTGATGAATATGGCTCCATTCAATATGCTATAATCTAGTACCAAAGCAATAAGTAAAAAATTTTCAATTATGAGTTCCCTGCTGTACAGGGAAGAAAATAAAAGATCAAATTAAAGAAACAAACACTTCAAACCACCACTTTGAAGCCCAGATTACCCGAATTGACTGTTTCCACTGACAGATTAAATTCTGTTGTACCATTAACATTTCATGAGAAATCTTATAAACGAACACTTTAGAAAATGAGGATTGCTGAACTGAATAACAGGCATAAAACATATAAAACAACTCACCCAGCCCCATATGGCTATTCTTTTTTCATCAATGAAACCCATTTCTATGAATTTTCTAAAGTAAAAGAAACAAATTTTTAGAATTTTAAATGTGTACACATGACATTTACTTCATTACACAAGCATATTTAATTCGAAGATTTAATAGAAACGCTACATTTTCTTTGTTTAAACACATGCATAATAAGGCTGCATTTACAAATAATTAAAATAATATTATCATGTTTTCTGCAAAAGGATCAGAGAATCCTCTCAGATTCTACTGCACGGCTATGGATAATGCCCTCGGAGCTGGTGGGCCATCGTTGTACGGCCACGTCATGAGATAGCATTGCCATAAGCAGGACCAAATCTCCCTATCCCCAGCTTTGGGAAAAGAGGATTTTTTTTGTTGTTGCTGTTTCAAATTTGATTACTTTCTTATCATCTTGTTAGATGATAAGAAACAAGTTGTTACCCATCATTTCATTTTTAGTCACATTTGAGAAAAAACATACATCCTTCTTCTCCGCCCCCTTTGGGCACCCTCAATACAGGCAATGACACGTATCTTTTAGGATGTAGAAATGATTCGTTTTAGCTCCACCACAAAAGCCCCTCTATTTGAAAACAAGTCTTTCCTGAGGAGCAAAGGGTCACGCTGAAGGACAGCCTTTAAAAAGTCAGAGGAAAGCCTCAAAGTCAAAACAAAGCAAGTGTTTCAAACTAATTTATACCACGTTCCCCTGACGGTTGGTCTCCTAGGGCAATTGTGATTGGTTTGGGGAATGGTTTGATAAAACCTCAGAGAAACCGAAGCAGAAGCTGGGGTAGAAAGAGGCAAACTGGAGGAGCCATTGCCAAAGCCACTGTCCTCAACAGCCAGGGGGGAGGGAGAAGACCAAAGCCAGACATAGCCCCAGGAGAAGGCTGCTACGTTTTGTTTCATTCAGTTACCGTTTAATGCCCTTTCTCATCAGTTCCCTGGAAGTAGGACTGAGTGATTTTCATTAGCTGAATAATGTAGTTTCTTAAAGGGATTTCACAGCAACCATTTCACTCCTTGCATTGATTCAACATGCACGTTTCCGATGCACAGAGGAGTTGGGCAAATGCCCGGGACAAACAGATGGGAAGAGGCCCCGTTAGTCACAGCTTACCCGACACTGATTCTGAAGGACACTGAGGAGTCTACAGGGAAGAAAGGCGGCAGCAAGTGGAAAGTGGCTACCTGTGTGGATGTGCTCGTGGCAGAGCAGAGAGAATGTGCGGCAAATTGTGGCACTCGGGCAATTCTCACACAAACTTCAAAAACCAAATGAAAGAAGAGAAGATCTACTTTCTTGTTAAAAAAAGATAATCTTGCTACTAGTGCTGGAAGATCATTCCGAGCCATAAAATCGGTGGTGATTTTATGATCTCCCAGAAGCTAGCAATCACACTGCCTTGCATCTGGGTAAAAAGCAAATAACAGGTGATACATGAGAACAGGAAATTCTTAACAGCTTTCTTCCTAGGTTTATTCTGGAAGGATGACCTTTACAGGAAATGATAGTGCAATAGTTAAGGTGGAAATGAAACATTAACACTTAATGTGGCAGGACTAGGTTAAAGGTTAGCTACATAATCTGAGTACATTGGGATCAACAAGGCTCTATAAAATTCACGTTCAAATTCTGAAGTTTCTAGGAGGGTTATCAGAAATACTGTTGATAAATGTGGCTAAATCAACAAAATGCTAGTAACAAATGAAAAGGATGTTTTCTAATTGTGGAGGCTGGATTGGACTTTGTAACTTTTCTCTCATTAAAATGGCCTTGGGCAAGGTCAAGTTAGAATCCCGGTGATCAATTATTACCCTGTTTCAGAAATCTTCTTATTGATGCCACCTACAACAGATAGACTATTTCTTCTCATATAATCTTTCCTCACCACTAACCCTCAAGTTATGTAAAATTTCAAAATTGTGGAAATACCGAAAATGCTAAAGAAAGCCCAAATGAACAGCATTGCCCTTACAATCACCAAAGTTTTATGGGTCTCACATATGTACCATGTGCAGGGAAGCCTGAAGAAAGCAGGTCTCAGTTTCACCTACGTTTGTGACTGTGCATGCATCTTTTAAAGAGCATTCTCTTTTGTACAGACAAAAGTTATGAGACTGTGTGACTTTTTCCCCACCCAAACCCCCGCTTTTCCTTGTTTAAATCTATTTATTGGCCTTGACTAGTATTTACTGTTGTTTCTGAATATATACATATGATTTTCTTTTGGCATATAGAAAGTTTAGCCAGATTGCATTTTATAAGAGATTCAAAGGAACAAATTTCATTCTCTGGGCGGAAATTTGAGGGCTACAGAATAGGGATTATGATCACAATTTCCCAGGTCAGGCAGGCGCTGATTTCTAAAACACTTTTTTGGGAGATGTGTGGTTGAATCATTCCCAGGATTATCATTATAAGTCTATCCTTTTTAGCTTCTGTTTTCTCAAAGCACTGGGTTCCAAGACTTCCTTTTCATACTTGCATAATAATGATTTCAAGTACAACCAAGGCCAGCCCTGGCTGCCATCTCCCTTACTGCTTATATGCTTTCCATGGGCCAAACAGCTGCCCATGTTCGCTTGGGCGTTTACTGAAAGTTCCATTTAACAGCAATACTGTCCCCTCAGAGGGAAGGTGGTTTATCCCTTTTATCAGATTGTAAATGCAAAGAAGGCAGAGATTGTAAATTGCACAATTTTACATAGAGTGTATTGTAATGACATGCATTAATATATATTTATTTTTTGTAGAGACAGAGTCTTACTTTATCGCCCTCGGTAGAGTCTTACTTTATCACAGCAACCTCCAACTCCTGGGCTTAGACAATTCTCTTGCCTCAACCTCCCAAGTAGCTGGGATTACAGGTGCCTGCCACAACGCCCGGCTATTTTTCTGCTTTTTTCAGTTTAGCCAAGGCTGGGTTTGAACCCGCCACTTTCAGTATATGGGGCCGGCGCCCTACTCAATGAGCCACAGGAGCCGCCTGACATGCATTAATATTTGATACGTTATTGAATAGCTGAGAAAATGAGTGAACATATGTCTGCCCTATAGCAGGAAAACTTTCTTCAGATTACATCATAAAAATGGCTCAAAGAAAATAAAGGTATCCAATTACCACCTCTAGTTCATCTTCAACCCTAAATGCCAAAGAAAATCAATATCACTGTGAAAGTTAGTAGAAGGTAGAATTTGTGGTTTGTGTCATATATGTTGAAGATTATTGCTCAGGTTTAAAATTTCATTTCATCCAAGAAAAACATTAAGAAAATATTTCTTCTTCTTAAGTATAAATGCTGCATTTGCAGTGGCTAATAAATGCACAAAAGTATAATGATGCATTTAGGTGTTATTGGTGATCTTTATATGAGAAACTGATGCCTCAGTGGAGTTTTTCTTTGCACTATCTCCCCCAAACAAGTTAATAGCGGAAAGGCCAAAACTCAAGATCGGTAAGAAAGAGGAAGCTGGCCTCCTAGAGGTTAGGAGTAAATGGGAGGCTACTGATTTTAATGTTAATAACCTACTTACTAATCAGTCATATTGTACTCAAATGGACTTTGCTTTTAATTGAACATTTTTTGTGTAAGTGTGTGTATATGACTGTTCACAGAATGGAAGAAGCATTAGAAAATAAATGAGTTATAATTCCTTTCTATATAATTATTTGTGAGTCTAAACTCTTCTGCTTTGTTTAAAGACAGAGATAAGGAAAAGTGTTGTCCGAGCCTGGCTCCTAGCTGTTAAATACAATCCGTGTTGTGCATGTTGCATTGAAATCAGTAACAATAATGATATTAAAATGACAAAAAAAAATGTTCCAATGAACTTTCTAACATTCTCTTTGCCTGTGAAAGTGTTTCACCTTTAGCTGTCACATATTTAGAAGCATCCATGACTGAGAATGCAATTAGCCTGTGAGCTTTTAGACTCATAAACCACTGTTCTCTAACTTCATCTATTCACACCTTAATAACAGAAACGTAACAACTACAGAGACATAGCCAGAAGAATCCTGCACACTGTTTCTAAAGAAGCAACACTTAGGTGATAATTTTCTTTTTCTTTCAGGAAAAGATGATGGAACCAGAAAATGTGGTTGAAAATATAGTTGGGAAGAAAAAGTCAGATAATGAATCTATCTGTCCTCTAAATGTTTTCATCATGTAATTTCTGTTATGGAAAATGATTTTTTTTTTTGTCAAATGAAAATAGTCAAATGCTTGCTATCAATAGTCAATTGACAGCTAGTTTTAGCACAAATGAATGTCCAACACCCAAAAGAAAGTAGTGCTGATGAACTCTTGAGCCATGTCTAAACTTAGGAGGTAGAATGTACAGAGCTTGAGCAAATACCTATTTAGTTTCCTGAAGGTCATTACTAGAGTTATACAAATTTTTCTGCCACATGTGTATTAAAGAAAGGATATTAGAATAACTGACAACACATCAAAAGAGGGTATTTGTTTTTTAGCACTAGGAAACATTTTTCTACACATTTAATAGTCCTCTTCCATGAATAACTTTTCCAGTATTTGGCAAAAATGTCCCTTTAAGATTAATGGTAGGTTGAGGCCAAGATAAGCAAAGAGACAAAAAGAATTAAGTCCTTAAGAAAATGGAGAAATGCAATAATGATTACGTGACATTCGTTGTGTGTTGACATCTGCTTGAATGAGAAGGTGCTCACCTGACAGCTGTAATCTGGTCTTCAACTTCGTAAACACCCAGCTTTCGATACACTGCATACAGGAGTTTGTCACCTTGGAAAGCTGTTCCTCGACCATCCACCAAGGCAATGACCATCCCTTCCTTACTTGCAAGATAAGATATCCAATTGACAGAAAATACGGACCTTACACTCTGACTGCAGGGACCACCATACCTAAAAAGAAAAAAATAAATAAAAATGAAAGGAATCTCTGTTTCTTTTATAGAACTCAACCTCCCATTCTAGCCAAGCATTGCTGTTAGTAATTCCCAGTACAATTATGTGATAAAATAACAATGGCATTAGAACTGGCTCAAAATCAAGAGAAGACCAGGCTTTTCCCAGAGGTTTGCTACAAGGAAGTTGTTTTGGGACACAGCCTCTCCTATTCCCCAAAACGGATACATCTAGGGTTGGCATTTCAAGGAATATGTGTGGGTTTTTCGTCATTTCTGCCACCTGCCACTTGCTAAAAGCAGACATAAGATATACTAAAAAAAATGCATGGTGTTTTAAGCAAATTGTGTGTAGGTCAGCACTGATTTTGGGTGTGATTCCACTAAATGTATTCTATTCCTTTATTTCATTTCTAACTCAATTACATAAGACGTTAACATGATTTACAATATTTTTTTGGCTGCAATTTCTCTATCTCAAAGGTATTCTGACACATTCGGCAATTTGCCATCCAAAGAAAATTCAACACAGCAAATGCAAGCGAGTCCATCTAAAATCTCAAAACTTCCTCAATCCGTTTTAAATAGCCATATTTTATTTACTCTGATTAGTTGAGGAATATATAAAAACAGCATCAATAGGAACTGTTACCAAGGAGAATGGTTCATTCTATTTCATAAATGTGTATTTCATCCAACATATTTTCAGTAAATAGTTTTTACACCAAAGAAAATATTACATACGCTTGAATTAGCAAGGGATACTTCTTTGATCTGTCAAATTGAGGAGGAAGAATCATCTTGTACCATAAAGCTTTGAAAACAAAAAAAAGAGAGAGAGAGAAAAATTTCATTCCATAATACTCATGGCATCATTTATATTCTTTATTGACAATATATGCCATAAATTCAAATTACAGCTACTAAATTGTTACGAATTAAGGATTTATTTAAAATTGATTTTTAATAAGTATTTTATGTTTATAAATGATTAGAAATCTTGAATTACTGTTTGTTCTAGAAGCACCCATTCTAAAATTAAAATTAGATAAGCTCTTTTTTAAAAATGTCAGTGTTGAAAGGGAGCTATGGAAAAGTATAAGATCAGCTATATTCGCAAACATACTAAAGATATTTAGTAAGACTAAATATTGCTACAGTAAGATTATTTTAAATAAGACCCTAAAATATATTATACTATAGCATTTGGACTGTAACATTTACCCTATAATTTTTTTAAAGAAAAGTAGTAAGCTTCATTTCTATAAATGAGAAGTTTTTAGAAGATCTTACTAATTTCATCCACTTCAAGTTTCTTAAATTCCTCTTTAGGCAGCTGGATATTTTTCAGAGCATTCTTCAATTCCTTGTTTTCTTCCAAGATTTTAATTTCTTAAAAAAAAAAATAAAATGTTCATTTTAAATTAATTATATTTCAGTTAAAAAATTCCTTTCTTAAAACTCCTTTGACTTTAATATGGATGAAGCTGTGTAAGGCTTGCTTAAGAAGTTTCATATTGACAAACATATTTGTAATCCAGCTTTTAGTGCAGATATGACTTTATGAGGACATCGCATTTTAATTATTGTCTCCTAAACTGATCCTTATGACATCAAAACACATTTTAAGCAGAATCACAGAAACCACAATGTTTATTTAATCACGTTTTACTATCTCCTACTGTTTGTTTTCAACTTAAAAGTCATGACCAGATCGAGTAGGTGTTATATTTTTTTTTTTAACATCTGTCAAAAAAAAAATAGAAGAAATAAAATCTAGATTGCTGAGCTCTCAAATTTAAAATAATGAATTGTGTAGTTACAAGACTTTTTTTTTTAATTTCAAGGTGAAAGTCAAATATTATTTGTGATTGTTTTATTTTTCTTCCTTTCTTAACTTTTTTTTCCTATTGTACTCGATTAATGTAGGATATTCCTTCTTTTTTAGTAACTGAATTACTGTGTATACTATTCCTTCAAAACCTTCCCTACCAAGTTGTTATATATCGTAGTAAAAACAACAATATGACATATTATGCTCTCTTTCTGTCGTACACCTTTAAAAAATCTTTTAAACTGCTATTTATACTTGAGCTCAGTTTTGTTTCACACTTTAAACTTTGAAACTGAACCAATCCATTGATCTCCTGAATCTGCAGATCGGTGATATATGCAAATAGGTTTCTAACAATACAGGGCTTTTTGTAGGTTTTATTTTTTTTAACTGGAATTAGTACTAATAGCTTCTTGAGAAACGTTAGTCTTTCATATAATTTATGGAATTTGTAGCTTTATACTGTATTTTAAAAGAGGATCTGGAGATGTAGCTATTGCTACAAAAGACGTCCCATGGACTTCTTGTTTTTATGTCTTTTTAAAAACGTGGTCCCTGGTGATAGGAAACTGGAGGAGTACTTATACTAAGTTTGCCAAACCACTTCTCTTGTAACTCTCGGTTTTCGTATACTTGTGGCATTTTGCTCCAGCATGTTATATTTAATCTCAGCACAAGTATAGATGTTTTGGGTATGGTTTGTATAAGATACATAATGAATTTCACATTAACTTTGGGTAATTTATCAGGAAAAAGATACTTGTGATACCTTAAAAGTTAAAACCAGAAAAGTAAAATGAACATACAATTCTAAGTGCAGTAGCGCCAACTCTTTATTTTCCTTTGTGAATTCTGTATGTGGAGCTGTCATGGATGAAGGGAGTTCTGTGTGGATCAAGTATACAGAACAGCTGACTGACTGATAACTATTTTTATTATTCTATCACAGGTACTAAAAGTTGAAGATAATATCCAGGTGGTGTTACATTGTGACAATTTTGACTCCTTCTTCCTATTCCTAGTTATTGAGCTTTCCCAGTTCGTGACTTAATGAAATTTCAAATTTAGTTCAAAAGTTTACAAATTCTATAGTTCAGAGTTGCATTTTTATGGATAAAGAGCAACCAATTTTTCCACCTCTTAAAGTACAAATGGAGTTTCATAGAACTGTGGAGGGAATAACTGGGGTTATTCTGTGGGTTCTTTACAGGGTTTCACATTAAAAACCCGCAACCTTGGTTTGGTGCCTGTGGCTCAAGTGGCTAAGGCGCCAGCCACATACACCTGAGCTGGTGGGTTCAAATCCAGCCCGGGCCCGCCAAACAGCAATGACGGCTGCAACCAAAAACTAGCCAGGCGTTATGGTGGGCACCTCTAGTCCCAGCTACTTGGGAGGCAGAGGTAGGAGAATTGCTTCAGACTAGGAGTTGGAGGTTGCTATGAGCTGTGATGCCACCGCACTCTATCCAGGGTGATAGCCTGAGGCTCTGTCTCAAAAAAAAAAAACAAAAACGCAACCTAGCAAGGAATAGTCCAGAACGTACCATTTAACCTTCTTTCACTCATCATTGCATACTCCATACCTAGCACCTAGATGGTAGCATGTGCTCTGGACGTATTTATAGACTCTTCATTATGATGACATCAATTGTAAGAATAATTATTCTTATCTTTGATTTTTGTTTAAATCACATTAAAATGCCATATTGCTTATTAATTAAATAAGAAGAATCTGTGCAAAAGCTGATAAATGAGTTCATTCAACCAATTGGTAAATGAGCACTTGCTGTGTCCAAAGCAATTAAACCCAGTTGAGCCTTGATGTCAAGTGCCAACTCTTCTGGGTTTTCATAACATCTGGTTCAAGTATTATAAGGTATTTTGAAATGACCTTACCCCTCTTTGCAGAGAAAATTAAACCATTGCATTATCTTCCATAATGTCTACAACTTTTCATACAGTTCCACCAATCATTTCTTCCTTCTCTCCTATCACAGCACATGAGATGAATCCCCTCACCTGTCTCTGGATTCCATCCTCTCCCAACTTCTTAGGGGCTTCCTTCCTCTATGTCTTCAACTCCCTTTTTCTCCTAATTTCTTCCATCAGCTTTTAATCATACTCAAATGTTTATCATCTTTCAAAAACAAAATTAAACCTCCATCAATGCTTTACAGCCATCATGACATCTCTGCCCTCCTCTCATCACAGTCAGACCTCGTGGACACACTGTCTCTTTCATTTATTTATGCAGGCCTGACCTCACTTCAATCTGGCTTCCACCTCCACTGCTCCACTGAAACTGTTCCGACAATCTTCCTGCTAAGTCTATCAACTTAAAGCAGGTCTTGCTTCACTCTCTGCAGCAGCTGACACAGCTGTGCACTTCCTCCTTGAGATTTTCTCCTCCCCTGCCTTTCATGGCACCACACTCTCAAGGTCTTCCTATAGTTCCCTCTCAGTCTCCTTAACAGGTTCATTTTTCTTTCTCCAGTTCTCAAGTGTTGGTTGTCCAGCTTGGTTCTAGGCTCTTTCTCCAGTAACTCTATCTGCTCTATTCTTCCCAATCTGCTAATCTCGTCCATGTCCAGGGCGTTAGTAACAATATGTTCCATAAACTAGTAATCTTTTGATCTTTATCTTCAGTCCCAAATGATCTTCTGACACCTAGATCCAAGACTGCGTCACGACAGAACACCTCCACCCGGATAGGACATCAGTTCTTCAAGCTTAACATTGAAAACAAAATTTGTCATCTCCCTCAAAACTTGCAGTCCACAGTGGGTCCTCCCTTTGAACGAGAACTATATCAAACCAACCATCCAAACATTGTCAATCCTTCCTTCTTATTAACGAGTCTCAGTTTTGATGTAGCTATCGTCAGGAATCATTTCCTAACCCCCAAACCCAGCTGAGGTGCTTGCCCTATGCGCTTGCATGCTTTCTGTTCCCCTCCTCTTAAAACTTTACCCCGCTGTATTGTTACTGCTCGTTCACACATTTGGTCTCCCCACTGATCTATAATCTCCTTAAGGGTAGGAACAATGTCTAATTTTATAGATCTAGTACCTGGCACAGTCTTTGGCTTAATATGATATTTGCTTAATAAAATACAGTAGAACCTCTATAGCTAACCATCTCCCTACTGACTACCTCCTTAAGATGACCTGATTTTCTCAGACCAGACATGCATCACATGTACGTATCAGAACAGTAGGCCTCGTGCCTTATGTTGACTAGTTTATTACTGTCCCTTGGGTGGTCAACTTACAGATGTTATGTGGTATTTGTTGAATGAAGATTTCTGGCACCAAAAGCAATGTAAAATGTCTAAAAAAACTAAAAATATAGAAGACACAGCATCTGTTCTAAAACAGCAGCTGAACATTTATTTACAATCCAGCATAATCCAGGAGCTACTGAATTGGACTCTCTGGGGAGGGCCTGAGGGGATACATTTCTAATGAGCATATCAGAATTTCATCATGCAGCTAATTGTGAAATTGTGCTCTGAAAGAATATGAGTTCTACAAGTTAGAAAAGATATAATTACATATGACATATATGAGAGTGATGTGAATATTGTACCTATTTTTTTAAGTAATGAATGACGCAAGAAAGCTCCAAAAGCAGTACAAAGATTGGTATCTGCCGAGAATCTACCATGGATATTAAGCAAGTAGAAATCCATGCTATAAGAAAAAAGAAGCTGACTTGTATTTTGCAGTCACGATAAAATAGAAATTAATACATCTTTGGTGATTTCTAAAACAAAACTTTACAGACTTGAAAACAGTATTGCTCTAACCCTTCACTGCAAGTCGAGATGGGACAAATAAAGAAATACAAACCTGTTATTCTTAAATGTATTTCATTATTACACACAAGGTTAAAAAAGTAAAATGAAACTGAAGTCACTGTCCCATTATTATAAGCCTGTCCTGTCCAGAGCTCCTGCATTGACTCCTTTTTTTTCATTACTTTATTTTCACCTATACTTGAGCCATTGAGCTGGCAGTGACACTAATCCCAAAGCAGTCTCCTGCCTTGTCACCAAGGCTGTCCAGGGACAATCGCAGGCCTGAGTGCTGAAGGAAGTGGCATCTGCTCCATGGTCCCCATTCTCCAACTCTATCCCTATAATGTTGTTTAATAGTAAATCAAAAGATAATGGAGAACCAGTAGGAAAAGTATCAGAGCAATTACACCCTTGGATAACTCTGTCGAGAGCAAAAACGGTCATCTTTGAGCTGTGAACTATTTTGAACCAATATCACAAATATAAGATAGAGGAGGGCTGTCTTGATAGCAGTCGAAAATGGAAAGAGCCTCCAAATTTCAGGCCTTTCATATGTGGCAACGATGTGATATAGCTGTTAAAGCAAAAAAAGCTGGCGTGATAGTCACTCTCTGCTCTGAACCGTAGAAGTTCTATCTAGAATTTGTCTCCAGTTTGCCATGTTACAAAAGAAAATGAAAACAAAAAAGCGCACAAAACAACATATACCCTCTCCACCAAAAACCCCTCAAAACTAGGAATTCTATTTTGGAAGGGAAATTGTAGTGAGTATGCTGTATGCTAAGTTTCTTTACAATTTGAACAGTATATGCTTTTATAAGGCTGATTGGGGAAGACAGAATTAAACCCTGTGATACAACTCATCTGTGTTATAACTCGCTGCAAATAATTATTAAATTTCACATGATCATGTTTGACCTAAATAATAATAGCCACAGATGTGCCGTAATAAGCTGTGTGGTAACAGGATTCCATCGCAGTCCCCTTTGTCAGTGGGGAAACCATCCTGCTTCCTCTAGTGGAATATCCCAGAGAACTGACCTTAGAAAAGACAGCGGCATGCAAGAGAGAGAGTACCTTGATCAGAGTGGCCGTCATGAAGGGTGGAAATAGGGAGGCCTGGTCCTGTATGCAGGGTGAAAACAAAAGCACGGCTTCGTGTTAAAAGAACACTTAGTTTTCAACAAGGACTGCTGGAAGTTTTCGTGTATTTCAAGTATATTTTTTAATTCGGCTGCTATTTTTTTCCCATGAAAACATCACCCTTTAAGTCACATTTAAACAACACATGACATCAGAGCCCAATTCAAAAAAAAAAAAAAAGATGTGCAAGAAGCATTGCCTGTGCACTTTTCCAAAAGCAAGCCTGAATAGTTAAGATCTAATCCCACAAAAGCACCCCAGAAGCTTCAGTGACAAGCAGCCCTCTGAGAAGAAATTCTGCACTGGTCCATTTATCATCAAATAACCTTCACCAGTACCCAGACTGTATTAATATTTTCAGTCTGGTTTCTTGAATTAATGTTCACTTTATTTTGGTAGGTAAAATCCAGCATCTTTTTTTTCCCTATGTAATTCATATGTGCAGAAATTTATATAGAATATGTTTACTTTTAAAATATGCTGTGGCAGGCCATGTTCCCTGGGCAACAGACCTGGACAGAGGTTTACATTTTATCAGGTGATGGAGTGTGTTGGGATGCACACCTGAGGGGAAAGGGGAGGACCAGCAGGGCAGGTGAGCTCAGGGCTGTCACAGAGACCCCTCGATGGCCTGCAGAGTTGCCTGTAGTGGGGCTACAGCCCAGGCTTTACCCCCTAGGAGCAGTGGTTAGAGGGGGCTCAGAGGAGAGCAAGCTCCAGAGAGGGGCGCAGCTGTGAGCTGCCAGCCACTAGCATGCTCAGCAGCTGGAGAAAGGAGTGAGTCAGTCCTGAAGATGTGGGTTCTGGCTGGCACGCCACTGCCCACTACGTATTCCAACATAGAATCCCGATTCTCTGTGCAGAAGCTGGCCATTTGAACAAGATCTACAAATGAACACTGACTATTCCTTACTTAAACTATAGAACTTAATAATACCTGGAAATAGATTTTGACAGGATAAATGGGCTCTGGCCATCAGTGGGTTAAAAGCAAAAGATGCAGAGGTTGGGGTAGATGTTCCTTTGCCACCCAGGTGTGGATGCTCGCATCTATGTGGAGGGGACGCCATGAGACCATCCCCTTGGCCCTGTGCAGAGCAGAGGAGTTCTGAGAAGATTTGGGTGTGAGGAGCTCTGTCTCTCTTGTCCTGGCATCTTTCTGCCTGCAGAGATCATGCTTTTAATTTGTTCCTCAATGCTGTACCTGTGATAGTGCCAGGCTCCATGGAGGAAGCCTGTGGCTGTCCTGTTGCACCCACATGTGTGTGAATAATCATAATTCTGGGTACAATATTGGTGAAGCCACATTTTCCAGCTGGCCTTTCTGGGCAAAAAGCTAATATTTTGATTTCCTGCCTAACTTTTTGGTCTAATTTTGGAATGGCACAAAAGTCTCTTATTTAGAAGGTGTCCTCAAAACGAAAAAGTTCCATTGAATTTTATAGACTGTAATTGCAGTTTTTCTTCAAAGTTATCAAAAGGGACAAGCATTCATATTACATGTTTGGCCAGAATGCAAAGACTTGAGACACGAATCTAAATCTCTATACTCTAATAAATCAGCATCTATCCTGTGAAATTGTCAAGGCCATACAGTTCCAGTAATGAACACTTTCATATTTTAATTAATTTAGTTTTTATCTAAATTATGAGACAACCCAATGACTGGCTGCTCTTGACATGGGTGCCTGAGGCTGTGTTCCTAGTGGTCTAAGCATCAGTCGTCTAGAATCCCACCTTGTGTTGCTTTTGTTCCGTCAGCTTCACCAATGTGATTTTACCTGTTTTAATCCTGCCATCTAAGACTTACTCACTGTCCCTCGGGAGAGTTTGAAGTTACATAATGAGGCTTTACTCTTAGTCCTAAAGGGAAAGATTTCAAGGTTTTTCCTATGATGGCGCAGTGACTCATTTTACTGGAGCTTCAAAAACACCAGACGATGTGATGCTTCCCACACAGTATATTTTTTGCTAAATGGGAAATTACCATACTGCCAAGGAAGAGTGAGTGGTGGAAAAGTCAGGCGATTCAAGTTCTAGAAAGGACTCTTCCACCAACTTTTGATGAGAGCTTAGTCTTTGATTTCTTCTTATCTTTTCTGTGGGCACTTAGGCTCAAGTAGGCATTAGGAAGACAAAGGGATATAAAATGTGGCATTGTGCTTTCCCAAAGCCTGAAAGCATTGTACAAATGCACAGTCCATGTATGTGTCAAGGCATTTATGTAAGTAAATGGTCTCTGATACCTTTATCAGTGAATACATGAGACAGCAATACTTCTATATTCCCTACCACCTAGGTCTATTCCACAAACATCAGATGCCCGTCATGTATTAAACATTCCTTTTGGTCTTATAAACACAAGGATTCAAAGGAAGCAGTCCCTGCCTCCCGGGAGAGAAATCCGAGGACTGAGATGAATCAGTGCTGTTAGTTCAATGACACTATGCTCCTGGCACGTAAGCTTGCATTCCATGTTTCCTAAATATGTAGCTGGGGTTGAAAAATGTTGCATATAATTTGAGAGGGACATTTAATGTATACCTTTAAATGCCAGTAACCACAATCAGTACATATGCTCGTGAACAACAATCTCCTGACATTTCAAAGATGCCACCGACCAAACATTTTATGGAAGCGTTATTTCAAACTGACGACTTAGACCCTCTTAAAGGAGCATTCGGGTTAAAATGCTTATTCATGTCTACATAGGCAAGTGAGCTGAGGCTCAGGTTCTGAGACTGGATTGGATTGAGGGAAGAGATGGATGGTGGTTGGACTGAGGGAAGAAATGTGTTAGGGCAGCCTTTATTCTGCTTCACTTTACAGGAACCTCGCAGCCTCTGCAACTGAGCAGGGATCTCAAGCCCTCAGAGATTCTCCTGGTTCACTAGATCACCCAGTCCCTCGTGGGGAGCTGATACCCCAAACAGGAAGAGAGCTTGCATTTTTATAATATCTCTAGCCTAGGGCTCTACCTTCCGGTCCCAAATTTGGGAAGAGATAGAGATGGGAGAATTAGAGATTTGTCAAGTCAGTTTTCCAAATCTCAATGATGAGTATTCCAATGCTACTATGTTTTTTTGACCCATAATGATCTCTTAATCTGCCTTGTTTTATTGCTTGCCACAGGTGCAAGATACAGACAAAATGTGGATAGAATAAGAGGTGAAAAATAAGTAAATAAAATAAAATAACATGGAAAGAGATTATCCACTAATTGTACACATGGTCTATAACAATCAGGAAAGGTCTTGTATATGTTACTAGCTTTTGTATCTGAATAAATTACTTAACAATGTTTTCTAAATTTAGAAAGGACTTACTCTGTGACAAAGGTTCATTTTCTATCCTCACTGAAATTATACTTTGAAGAATGGCCTGCAAGGGCAGGGCCTCAGGTTTCTAGGCCATTGTTTCCACCACCCCCCGGCTCTGGGAGTTTGAAATTTCTTCAGGCAAATGGGGCCAAAGTCCAGCAACCATTTCATCAGGGGGAAACATCTTTTTATGACATGCCTGCTGTAGATTGCTGATAGACTGCGTGTGGAGGCAACGTCACAGTGCTATGGAACGTGGTGGTTAAAAGCACGGGATTTAGAGGCAACAGACACTTGCTTCAATCTTGGCTGCAACTTAACAGCCGTGCGGACGATTGGCAAGTTACTCTCAGCTTCCTCAACTGCAAAAAAGTAGGGATAATAATACCTCCCCATCTTCCGTTCATTTTTTCCCTAGAAGCATGAGATAATCGTTACATATAACAAGTGCTCACGAACTGTATCTAAGAATTAATCAGCTGGTGGTGACAAGGATGACAAGAATGACAGCGGGGATGACAGGCTGTGCCTCTATTCGGACCATTACCTACCGTAGCAGACAAGAGCATAGTACTTGGCGTAGTCGCTGAAACTTGCTGTGTAATACTGGCACCTTTCTTTCCTTAGATGGCAAGTAACACACTTCTTGCTTGGAGGATAGCTTCCAATGCTAATTCTAGAGGGAAATGAAAATAAAACTAAGCTGAAATTTTGAGATTGTATTTATCAAAATGTACTACTCCGTGTAAAGTGACTAATTTACATATTGACATCAAACCCACTCTATTTTTCTGTTGCCAATATCATTTACAGTAAAGGGGAATCACAGTATTTTGATGTATCGTGATTTTTGATCCATCTTTTCCTTAATACACACAAACACACACAAACATTCCGCGAAAAACGCGCTGTGGTTTTCCCAGGGTAGGAGAAATATCTAAGGCCTCAAAGGGAGGGAGAGAGCTGTTTCCCATAACTGTTAATCTCTCGCACTTTACAAAGTGGCTTTGAATGCATAGTTCTTCGTCTTCCTTTTCCCACCCCATGGCAAAACATGCGAGGAAAATCTGGCAAGTATTACCAAGAAAGGAGTCCCTGTTCCTTTCATATGTATCTGGAAAAGGGAATTAATAACAAGCAAATCAGAAATAAGAAACCACGCTTCTAAGTGCCTCCTGCGCTTTCCACTCCTTTCAGCAGGAAATTTGGGCTCATGGAAACTCAGCCTGGGATTGCTCTCTCCATATACTCTGTACGCCGGTCTGCACCTCCCATGCTGGGCTCAGCCCTGCCGCAGCAGAGCCCTCAGCAGAGTTCCTACGGAGGGATTGACCTTTAATATGTAGACCCTTGGACCTTACTCCCACACCCTCAGCACCAGAATCTCATTTGAGGGAAACTAGGTGGTGTTATGGCAGTGCAAGGGCCAGGTTGGAACCCTGTTGTGGCTGTCAGGGATACCCATGCCACCTCTGAGACTGTGGCCGTCAGGGTTACCCGTGCCACCTCTGAGACTGTGACCGTCAGGGTTACCCGTGCCACCTCTGAGACTGTGGCCGTCAGTTTCCCATGTCACCCTCCTGCTGCTGCCCTCAGCCCACCCTGGATGTGTTAGAAAGTGTCTGGAGACATCTGTGGTTCTGGAGAGAGATTCTCCCTCGCAGATAAGGTAAGACTACAATCCAGGAGGGAACAGAGGAATATGACAGAGCAAAGTTGCTTATTTCCTCCGTAATGGTTAGTATTTATATTCCTATTTGGGAGTGAACAGTAAGGACTCAGAGGGCACCCTGCGAGGCTACAGACCTTGGTTCCAAAAGCATTACCTGTTTCATAGACCTGTGGGAATTTAATGAAATCGCATATGTAAATCCGACAAAAAACGTTCCTACCATATAGTAGACTACCAGCACTTGGTAACTATCATTTTTATTTCCACATACTGAAGGGATGGTTGAGGGCACCATTTTTTCATCAAGTGGACACCTGGACTGAACTTAAATAGGGGCAGCGATGGTTATACCAAAGTGTGCCACAGTAAAAGGAATCACACGTCATGGGACTAAAACGCTGCCTGGTATATTATAGGTACTCAGTACATATGTGTTAAATAAATAAATGTCCTCAACTACCTCTAAATTTAGCTGAAGTATTTAGTACCGAAATAGTACTTAGTATTTATATGAGCATTAAAATTTCTTGTTTTTCCCTTCTGAAAACAAACATTTTGAGTTGGCTAACATTTTGAGAGTGTGTTTATTATACTGATGAGGTTTACAACATTCTCCAAATGTTTTATCTTAATTTCGTAAATGATTTTTTATTAAATTTCACACTTTAAAAAATATTCTACATCTCCTGAGGACTCTGACTTATTTTTGTTCAAATATCAGTATATATAAATGCCAGAATGAATTGATGCAATTTACCTGTAGATATTTCTTCTTCCAGGGTAGCCCTCAAATTCATTGCTAGAATAAAACCTGAAAATCCATTCAGAAATAAATCAGTAAGTATTGAGGAATAAATGATAATAGAATTATCAGTCCTAATACTAATGTACTAAGCAATATAGGCAAGCATTTATCTATATTATCTATATTTTGAATAATTGAAATTCATTCTGAAATTCATTCTGATTCATTATTATTGACACTTACATATGTAAATAACAGCTATTCATAACTGAACTTGGGGTGTATACTATGACTTCCAAATGATCAAAGGAAAACAAAATCATGCTGAAAACTCCTTTTATTTATAGGAATATTATATTCTGATTTGTTAATTATAAGCCATGCAAAATAAACTAGAATATTTTATTAATATCACACTTTTGCTTTTCCATGATTGATAACATTTTACTGGTTTCTCTGTATTCCATTACTTAATTTTGCCTATGCTTCTGAACACACTTTGAATTTATTTTACAGAAGCTTTGACAGATATATTTGCTACAAATCAGAGAAATTCATCCACAATGGATACCATGCAAAGGGCATGTTAATTTACCCAGAAACAAAACAAATCACAAGAGAGCATTTTTGTTACTTAAGTATCCAGGTGCCAGTTCTAACCTGTTTCAATAAAGTCATGAAGTGGGAAATCCAGTTTAGAGAGGTGATTTTTCACTCTTCTGTGAGTTTATCTGAGTATCACAAACTGTCATTTTTGTGTTTTCGGGAAGAACATAATAAGGTGTGAAAAAATTGGAATAACAAAATTTGGTTTAATTCTCAGGATGGTTCAGCAGTCCAGTACTTCTGTATCCGCAGTACCATGAAAATCTTTTTAGTTCCAAGTGAAATAAAAAGGCAACAGAATACAACTCATTTCTGGCATCAGAGTTATGCCTTAAATCAGCATCTTTCCACGCATCGTTACTGACTTCACGTGACTCCAGTCATCACTTGCCTTTCCCACATAAAACATCTCCAGCAACCTGTGAATAAACTACTCAGCATCTTCCCCAAGAGGCCCCTGCAGCTTTCTTGCTATGGGGAAGTTTCCTCATTGTCTTGTTTCTAACCCTTGCCGCAGAATACACGTCGCTCTCCTCTCTTTTCTTTCACAGCCAATAATTTACCAGCCCCTTTCAGCCTCCACCCTCTACTATCTGCCCCTTCCTCTATTTCATTTAGTGAGTGTGCATTGAACTGCTCCTCTGTATCAGCCACTGTGCCAAGTGCTAAGCATGCGATCAAAAAGGGGGCCACGGTTTTGTCCCTAGAGTCTCTAACTCATCGCTATTACTCTAGTTCAGACCACTATCACCTAGGTCTCTGTCGGGACCAGTTTTTCCCATTTCCTCAACATATTGAAATTAGTCTCCCACTTTTTTTTTTTTTTTTGCCCCGTCACTCTCGTCGTCTGTTCCATTTAATGTCCAAGCTCCTTTTCCCTCTATTCAAAGAATTAAATGCACTGGCAATAGATTACAAATAGGGTTTCATCTTTTTCTTTTTCTTTTTCTTTTTTTTTTTTTTTTGAGACAGAGTCTCAAGCTGTCACCCTAGATAGAGTGCTGTGGCATTACAGCTCACAGCAAACTCCAATTCCTGGGCTCAAGCAAGTCTCTTGCCTCCACCTCCCAAGTAGCTGGGACTACAGGCGCCCGCCACAACGCCCTGCCATTTTTTGGTTGCAGCCATCATTGTTGTTTGGCAGGCCTGGGCTGGATTCGAACCCGCCAGCTCAGGTGTATGTGGCTGGTGCCTTAGCCCGTTGAGCCACAGGCACCGAGTCACAAATAGGGTTTCATCAAGTGATCCCAGACTAATGGCCTCCTCCTCTTGCTCCTAGAATTCCAGGTAATGGGAGACAGATTGTGAGCAGTAAGAGAGGACCCCTGGAGGTAGACTATATTAGAAGTGACATAAAGAACTGGAAGAAAGAAATCCCACCTTGAAGTTAACAATTAGAACCTGAGGTTTAATGTGTTTTGGTTTGAATCCCAGTCTACCTTAACGTGGCCTTTAAATTCGATGAATATCGGTTTTCTCCTCTGTAAACTGAGAATGATCAATTCTACTTTAGAGTATCTGGTATGTACTAATTGTTCAATAAATGATAGCTGTTATAAAAAATAATCTTAAACTTACATAACACAGAATCACTACAAAAGACTCTCCCTATCTGTGGGCTGCCCTTCATGGAATTTTAAGCTTGCTCAGTGCTTCCAGTGTGAAAGAGCGAAATTTTCCTTTAAAACAAATTATTATTTTTAAATTTGCATACTTTTTCTATAATTATCTACCAAGCATCAGAATAGAAATGATTATCATGATTTTCCAAAAGGAAATCATGTTGACTATATGTTAAGGAATGTACAATCTTAAAAGAACTCGGAATTGCCTGAACTAAACTATAGAGTAACAAGAATGCTCTCAACTAAAAGAGATGGTACAGTATCGTTTCTATGTCCATTGGTGCCAATTAAAACCTGAATGGTGCATCGTGCTTCGTGCGATACTTACAGTGAATCCTGTGTTACTCTGAATATATTTATGGCCTCCCACTTGCCACTTGTAATTTGAATAGCATTTTCCTATAAAAAGACAAACATTATGTTGTGTGAAGCTGAGCGTTATTTGAGCAACCTCAAGTGAATGATCTTTGAAGAGATAAATCTTGGAAGGAACGTACCACAGTGTCTTTGATATAGTGAATATGTTTGTAGCCATCCTTGTCGCTAAATATTTTGTAGTATGAAATGGCATCATAGCTGAAAACTGGTGTTGAAACAAAGAACTGAAAAAAATTAACAGAGGTTATATTCAAAGACAAACTGAACTAAAACCATAGGTTTTTTTTTTTTTAAAGCCATGTGTGATCGTGTGCATAGGAATCAGAACGCCTCCCTCCCCTCTCTTCTGTCACTTGCACCTGAAATTCCATTCTTGCAGATAGACAGCTTTTCCACAGGTATTTGCACATTCTAACTACTGCCTGGCTGCTCCTGCATCTCCCCGGGTTGACAATGTTTAATCTGATTAAATTTCTATGTTCTGAGGTTATGTGTTTTAAAACAGAGTTGAAAGAATGACAAATAGATATTGGTATTTAACCGAAGCAAACTTTAAAATGAGATACTTGACTGAAATGTGATGCTCAGTAAGGGTTGTAGCCTTCTTAATGCCTGACACGAGTCTGATGCCAACTGCCTAATGCCAATGATTCAATAAACCGCGGCTGCTAACCACAGTGTGTAGTGGTAGGGAGGAGCTTCTGGACTTGAGAGAACATTGTTTCCCAATGAAAGGGTTTTATTCTTTAAGATTATGGAGCAGATTCCTCTCATTGCTCTAGTTTGACCTCTTCCAGGGAGCTCCACGGGGTACCTGCTGGAATTAGTTAAGGAGTGTCAGACACTCCAGTGTGCCTTGAAACAGAACAAACCTCATCTCCACATTCAAAATGGTATATATAACAAAAATTCTGCAAATGTCCTTATGTCAAATTTTAGCCAATAGTTTCATGTTTCTCCATTTATAGTTTTATAAATTACATTTGCTGGCATTTTTTTTATCCCCTTCTGATTATTGTTTGGTGAAATAAAATGATGGCAAATTGGTAAGAGAATTACATGAGGAAAGAGCTATGCTACATCACGCAGAGCAGATAATCCCACAATTTAAAGCCCACTCTCTTCAGTTGGTCCTTCTATATGACAGTGGAGCAAGATGTTATGTTATGCCCAAGGAAAGAAAGAACAAACAAAAACTATCAGTATCACCTATCTAGAGAGTATATCTTGTTGAGACCTAGGCTGAGCTCCATTTTGAGGAAGAAAAGAATAGGGAAGTCGCTGTAGGCTCCTTGAATGATGGCCCCATCTATGATCGGATACATGATGACTTTTTGATAAAAATCAATCCTTATTTTTTAAAATGATTATGATTGCATGACATTGAAATGCAACTTATTTGATGTGTTATGTGTAGTGGGTTGAACACTGTTTCCCCAAAATTCATTTCCACCCAATGCTGCCGAATGTGATCCCATTGAGAAATAGGGTCTTTGCAGATGTGATCATATTGGATTAGGGTGGTCCCTAAATCCAATGATTGGTGTCCCATAAGAAGAGGAGAGGACACAAAGGGAGACTGAGAGACTTTGCGAACAGATATGTGTGAAACCAGAACCAAGGATTAGAGTGATGCAGCTATAAACCGAGAAACACCAAGGATTTCCAGCAGCCATCAGAAGCTGGAAAAGGCGAGGGGACATTCTCCTCTGGAGCATTCAGAAGGAGCATGGCCTTGTTGACACCATGATTTCAGACTTCTAGTCTTCATAATGGTGAGAGAATAAATTTCTGTTGTTTTAAGCCACTAAATTTACAGTAATTTATTACAGTGGCTCTAGGAAATAATACCATGTCTTAAGTCTTAGTCCACTGATATAGAATTGATATATCTCAGTAAGCAGAAGGCCATTAGCCTAGGCTATCTCTCTACTTTGAGTTCCTTATAATGAACCAGAACCTGACCTAGTCCCATAATAACAGCAATCTAGGAGTAAAACAAAGAGCTGAGTTTCAGTCAATCACAGGCAGTCAACTTTTTACACCATGCCAAGACAAGGAAAATACCTCATTACACCATGACTAAATAAGGCAGACTCCTCTCTAAAACCAATCAGGTGGTTTCGCTACTTTGCTTCTGTGTTTGGCCAACAAGCTTTATGTGAGCAACAAGCTTTATGTGCCAACTAGCTTTAATTGGCCAGACTCAGAGAGAACCAGAAGAGCTGAACCTCTTCTGGTTCTGTGTGATGCCTGATTTATGAATTATTCTTCTCTCAGATAAATTCTGCTAAATTTATTTTATCTGAAGTTTTTCTTTTCTTTTCTTTTTTTTTTTTTTTGAGACAGAGCCTCAAGCTGTCAGTCACCCTGGGTAGAGTGCTGTGGCATTACAGCTCACAGCAACCTCCAATTCCTGGGCTCAAGTGAGTCTCCTGCCTCCGCCTCCCAAGTAGCTGGAACTACAGGCACCTGCCACAACACCCGGCCATTTTTTGGTTGCAGCCATCATTGTTGTTTGTTGGGCCTGGGCTGGATTCGAACCCACCAGCTCAGGTGTACGTGGCTGGCGCCTTAGCCTGTTGAGCCATAGGCGCCAAGCCTTAAGTTTTTCTTTTAACAAATCTTTAACAAAATGGAAAATGAAATGATGAGAAACTGTTGTCTGCCTACATGATTCCTTCATTAGTTTCATTAATAAGACTAGCCTTGGAATTAATGCCTCTAAATGAAATTAATAACCAAGAGGCTCAGGATAGGAAACTCTATTAGCAGTTTTGTAGATGGAATTTCTACATTTATACAGATCTTTGAAAAGAACATTTTCTCATTTTGGAATGAAGTTTTACCCTCTTAGCCAAATGAAAATATATGTACTCACTAGTAACTTTTGTATAATGTCTCTGTCTTAATTCCCAGTGTAAAAGACAAAAATCCATTTCTATGTGGTCTTAATCACTAAAATATAATAAAACCTGGGTTGCAAAAGTTTGCAGGTACCACACACAAAAGAAGAATTCTTTGCAAACCTGCAGTCCCTTAATTAAAAGACTTCTAAAATGGTTTTAACATAGATTAAAACTTAAAATTTTATTTTCCTTGAAAATTAAAAATAACAGGGCAGAGTGGTATGTTTTAAGATATCAGATTCAAACAAACAGGAAGAATATTTTAGCTAAGCAAAGAGTGTTATCTTGTCTCCTCTCATTGCACACAGTGAAGATAGCTGTGTTAGATGAACAGGTAACTTGGATGGAGTAAAGAGGGTGTGAAATTTTCCCGCATCACTTTGCCAGAGTTGGCCATAAAGCATTCTGAGTTAAGTGCTTCTCACTGCAAGTTACACCTGAACCCTAGATAATCTTTGGCACTAGGCTGTTTTCGGTTTTAACAAGGCCCTTACTTAGGTCTTTTTATCATACTTCGATTTATTGAAAGATCACTCATCTGCATGTGAAGTGCAAAGCCATTGAAAATATTTTACTTGGAAGGTAAGATTATTCACTCCCAAGTAATATCTTGTCATAGTGGCTAAATGATCACCTAAAGCTGAGGTCTCAACTAGGTGCATATTCAGTCAAAACTACAAACTTTCAAACATCAAGTGGAAAAATCAATTTTTTTAATTAAGGGATTCAGTCAATAGTCTGGAGAAAATGTAGTATATTGTTAAATTATTTTAAAATAATTTGGGTGTGAATGTGAAGCCAAAGCATTATGCCCTCCATGTTTGCTCTCCAAATTTAAGGAATTAAATGCTAGTTATTATTATTATTTTTTTATTAAATCCTTATTTTTTTGCCTGTTCTATACAGGGCAAAAGAGCAATGTTTTAAAAGTGAACTTGTTCTTACTTTTTTTATCAAACACCAAAAAACTTCCATTATTTAACCCAAATTGACAGAAGAAAGGAAGTGGTAAGTACATTCTCAAGAAACCCATTTGCTAGTTGTGCACCTGCAGCTAAGAGATCGTTTACTTCTAGCAAGTCGTTTACTTTCACTTTTCTAATTCATAGGTGATCTCCAAAAGTCCTTTTAAGTTTAAATCTCTGAAAAATTAGAAAGGAACCACTTCTCTAAAATTGTTTTTATAAATTGATACTAATATGACTAGTCTGTATACTTTATTTTAATGCCCTATGCATATTATTTGAACAAATGTCTGAAGTACATACACTTTTCTAGAGGCTTTTTCTGGTTCATTTCATTAAGTCACTAGGTTGATTATAGGTCAAAAGAATCTACATGTACAACATATTACAACATAATTGATGCTGTATAAAGTTGTGGCTTGACTTTTTCAAAAGGCATGTCAGAACTTATAAAATCTAATTAATGAACCCTTCAGAGCAAGCACCATGGAAGGGTGAAAGTTTTCATTGCAAGGAATTTTTCATAGTTCCTGGTTTGGAATTTAGAAGGTTTATTGATTACTGGATACATTTTAAGAGACTGAAATTAGTACATAAAAAATAAATTATTTTCAATAGAATCTGAAGCTACAGATATTAAAATGATCTGGCGCAAAATCACATGTCTCAGATAAATAACTCATTAGTTCTCTAGATTTAATTTGTCATGACTTTTGATTTAATGTTGGGATCTCATTTCTCTCAAAGGGCTCATATATGTGTCCCCACTGAGTGTATTTTTTAAATAAATGTTCTACATTTCTACAGCTTTAAAAAGCGTAGTTTATTTATTCATTCATTCATCTAGCTCATGTTTTCAGAGAACACTGAGCTGGTGCAATATAGAATTCAGAACTTACAAAGATATTAATATAATTGATTTTAAGATGCTTATAAATAGTTTTCTAAAGGTGCAGTCTACCATGTTTCAGAGAATTTTGAACACTGCAGCATGTTCAGAATGAATGTATATAAATATCCAAGGTAATGTCTTTGAGAAGGTTGTTGGTGTTATTGTTGATCTGTTTGTAAAAAATGATATCATTCATATCACTTTATAGTAAAACTACTTACATTATCATAAAGGAGAGCACAACTGAATGATGTTTTCAAGCATTCTTTCTCTTTCTTGTTCTTTACTATTAACATAAATCTTTGCAATGGGTGTGAATTAGTAGATTAACTTTACCCTTCAAAATTTCAAATATTGATCTAGGAATTGTCCTTCTGGAAAGTGAGCTTCTGATTGATAAAGGATCCAGAATATTGAGAGAACTTTTTTCATTGAATACTGCTAATTTTTTCCTGTGATATTTTAGTACAGTGGGAAAAAGTTCATTCAAACATGATTTTCACATTTTTCCCCAAATTACACTCTTATCCTATGACCTTGTTACTTCAGAATATAACTTATATTTACTATATATAATTAATAAAACAGTAACTATTCCTAAGTTGGTGAATAAAACTGAAGCATCTTTTATTGAAGACATTGTGAATACAATGGGATGTAAGCCAAAATTTCTGGATTCAGAAATGTATACAACAAAGTGTTTTTAATATCGGAAGATTTTTACTTTACAATTTACCTTCTTCCTAACCATTTTAAATTTAAATTTTGTAGAATTTATCATTTTCTAATTGGCTTCTAAATTCCTATCATCCTTAGATTTGGGGCTAATATGTTAAACCAAGAACAAAGAATTTCCTTTTTTATGCATATGATGCCAAAATATCAGAGAAGCATCCTCTCCCCTCAAACTTTGCTAAATCCGATCATATATTTGTGGTAATAGGTCACATCCACACAACATTCACCTCTTCTCTGTCCTATTTTGTGTTGTTCATATAGGATATAAGATACAATTAATTTTTATACTAAAAATTCCTCATAAATCACCAAGTAAACCTATCAAAAACTTCCAGATACAAGTGATCACAAACTGTAACAAAACACACATTGTCCTATTTGATATCAAATCTTTACTTGAATACTAGACTGAATATATGTATGTGAAATTCAGGACAGTTTATATGAAATTTAATATGAGGTGGATTGTCCTAAAATTATAAGAATACCCATTCTACTTATTTTGTTCTAGATTCGATTGCCTAATAATCATTAAAAAGAGTTTTAGAAGATCAAGTACTATATTCCCTTTTGAAAAATAATAGTTATTATATTTGTTTAAGGAGTAATATTAGTTATAGACACCAAGGGGTCAGCTGATAAACTTAAGGTTGCGACATGAGAAATATGGTTTGTTCTCAAGGGAATTCTGTAAAAATAAAGACATTGAAATCAATTGGCAAAATATTACTGAAGAGATCACTACTTTTGTGTTTTTCACCTTGGTATATTTTCTATGAAAATATGTTCTGTCAGTTTGAGTAGATTGAAATGGTCCCTGGTTAGTTGAGAATCTACAAAATTTCATTAAAAAACAAATAAAAGATAGCAAAATCATACTCCACCAGCCCATCCAGTTCTGCTTTCTTCTATATGCTCCTGGGCCTAAAAGACAAAAAAGCACATTTAACATGGTATTAGGAGAACATTTCTTCCTACGTATAATCCAGACATTAAAACTCCTATCTAACATGGGTAACCTAAGTGTTGACTCTTACTGCAGATCTTCATAAATTCTGGTTAGCGATGACGTGGAATTATCATGATTTCCACAGAGACCAGTACCACCAAGCACGTGGTGTGGTGTAGGTAAAAAGAACTTTCACAGTGAAGTTTAGGTTAAATTCTTTCTTTTATCAGTCTTATTAAGAAAACATAAATTTTAAAATTTGTACTGAATCATATTTTGATTTATCTTTTAGCACAATATCATTGATAATTTACCGAATATATGTGATATTTGATGATCCTAAAAGGATGAATAGACATTTCTGGACAAATAATTAGGAAAAAGAACATTCTAGGCAGAATGAATAGCAGAGGGACCAGACCAGTTTAGTAAACCATAGATGGTTCAATATGGCTGAGTGGAGGGTCACTTCAGGGAAGAGTTAGAAGATGAGAGAGGATATACATTTATTCACAAGATCTTTGGAGAAATTTGATGCCACCCTAAGTAGTTTGAACTTCTCCCATAGGTAAATTCTTTGTAGGAATTCAAATAAACAATTTGGGAAATGTAATCATGAACATGATACAGATAATAAATTGGAAGTGGGTAAGATGGAAAGAGACAGAGAGACACCAATTAGAAAACTATTGTGATATTGGGGATAAGAATGATAAAGGTCCAGATCAAGGTCATGGTAGTGTGGATGGAACAGAGAAGATTCAGTCATAGATATCAGAAGTTCATATTCTCTGAAATAAGTTTAAGAGTTATTGGACAGTAGTAACAGAAAGAATTGGATAGATAAAAATCACCCAAAGTGGCCAGGCGTAGTGGCTCACACCTGTAATCCTAAGCACTCTGGGAGGCTGAGGGGGGTGGATTGCTTGAGCTCACAGGTTTGAGACCAGCCTAAACCAGAGTGAGACCCCATCTCTACTAAAAAAAATAATTCAAAAAACTAAGGCAAGAGGACCTCTTGAGCCCAAGAGTTGGAGGTTGCTGTGAGCTATGATGTTGCCATGGCACTTTACCCAGGGTGACAGTTTGAGACTCTGTCTCAAAAAAAAAAAATCACCCAAAGAGATCAAGAGCTGAGACAGAGACAGGAGGGTTTATCAGCAGACCATGTCCTATTTTTGCCATCGCCATAGCAGGCTGCACTTTTTGGCCTCTCCACCAGTTGGACGTGGTCATATGGTAAGTTATAACCAATGGTGTGTGAGCAGAAATGAACTATGGTACTTCTTGGCCTAGCCCACAAAAACCTTTCATACACTATCTCCTTCATTCTTTTTCCTACCCTTCAGGTGGATTTTGATGCTTAAGTTTGAATAACCTTAGAATAGTGTTGAAAGCCTCTGGATGAAGTTAGCAGAAATGCTATAGCCTGGGTTCCTGAGTAACTGTATGGAGCAGAGTATCCCACTCCCCACCCCTCACCAGAATCCACTTACCTGGACTCACTAGTGGATGGTTACATGAATGTGTAATAAATTTCTATTGTCTCAACCCACCGAATTATAGGAGGTTTTGTTGTTGTTATAGCAGTTAGCCTACCTTGCAAATATATAAACTTGGAGAATAATAAGAGTTCTATAGAAGTCAGAAGAAGAGCTGGAAAGGAAAAGAACAGTCACTGAAGTAGAAGAGAACCATGAGAGGGTGTACTGTCATAAACGGCAGGGGAACAACAAATTTTAAGAACATAGTTTGAATTTTGTCTCAGAGGAATAGGCCAATGCCTCAGAAAGAACAAGTAAGATAAGACTTGAAAAAATAGCAAAATGTTTTTGATTTCTTATTTTTAGGCATAAAGATAAAATTAACTTTAATCTCCTTTTCAGAGGGGGAAGAATAATCTAAAAGATATTTCTTCCCCTAACTGTACATTTCTTAGTAAATCTCTCTAATATAACTGTATTACAAGGAACTATTCCAAGTTTCTTTGTCCCTTTTTTTTGAGTATGACTTCCAACGTGAATAAAATGTTGCTAGGTCACTTCATGTTAAACATTATTTGTTTATAAAGTGCATGCTTACACACACATGCTCACGTGCTCAGGCAATGCACAAGTGTTATTGCTGGAAAATTCAACACTTGGTCTCAAATCTGAAAATGTGTCCCATGTAGTTATCAGACTATTTTAAGACAGAGGTGTTCAGAGATCCTAAGGTTATTTAAACATGATCATCTAAATTTAATCACTATTTTCTGGTTGTAAAACTAAAGTTTATATTCCAGGGACTTCCACACCTCATTGAATGGGCATCTTAAAGTTGTTTCAGATTTTGATAAATTAAAATTTCAGATTCCAAAGCAATCACAGATTTTAAATTTCTAGCTTTAAGAGCTAAAAAGTGTGTCTAAATGATAAATCTCATAGTTTTCAAACTAATAAAATTAGGGCAATAGTTGCTAATATTTTAATTCATGGAAAATATTAAAGATATAGTCACTGCAAGCCTGAGTAATCAGACCAATAGTTCTAATTAATTAGCATAATCAAAATTAGTCTATCCTTTCTTTGCATATGATACTTCATTAAAGCCAAAATTTTTCTGCTTTGTATATCAAATATATATAAGATAAAAATAAGCTTCTAGCATATTCCATCAAAATTAGTCAAGCCTCTCAGAGACACAGAAGTGACTTACAAAATATTTTTAGCCTGAGTAATGTTGACTATTATAGTCCTGACGTATTTCCAAACAGATTCATATGACTTTTTCCTTGCAAAACATAATGTCCTAATTTCTAGATGAAACTTAGTAATTTACTTTGATTGCTCTGCTTTTCTTCTTTCTTTATAAATTAGGTTTACACTATATTTGGTTTAATGAAACATTTCTTCATAATTAGAAGTCTCAGGAAATGTACCCATCAAATTTCCTATTTAAAGAAAATGTTTTATATTTCTTTGTTTCTAATACGAGTAATTAAGATCAGGCTTAGTTTAAAGCTTTTTGATTGGTGAAGTACTTTCTCTGACTCATTATTTCAACAGATTATGTTTGGATTAGCAATAGAAACAATTAAAACTCAACAGTAAATCTGTGCCTAATTTTCAAGAGGACCACCCCACCCGCCCCCCAAAAAATTAGTACATATGGGACACTCTCCTAAGATAACCAGATAACAGGATAATTTGATCTAATATTTTGTGTCGTGATTTTAGTTATTTAATTTTAATTTAAAAATAGAAATATTTGGCCTTTTAAAATGATATTTATTTCTTTTGCAATTTTTATTTTTTATTTTTTGACACTGAATAGAACATGTTTGCATTTCTTTTTTATGCAAGAAATCTGTTTTCTTGATAGGATCATCCTATGTTTTCAGCTTCATTATTTTGCTGTTTTTGACTGTTTATGTCATTATAATCTCAAAAGGATGTATTGTAGTCCTGAGAGCTAGATACCTGATTTTTCCAATATCATGAGGTCCTTTCCATTATTCAATTTCAAGGTTTAAATCATTCAAGAATATAAGAGGTATCCTATTTAATAACATAATGGACCTGTGAGTACATAGTGCTTATTTTTGCAAAGCTATCAGGAGTTGAAGGCAGTCATTCTGGCTTTAAAATATAAAACGTTAGCTATAAATATTCCTCACCATTGTGTCTTCATCTTCAGAAATACACATCTGTGGCTTTCATATACCCTACCTTTGGACAATCCCACATCTGCCAGTCTTCCCTGAAATCACATATAGATAAGACTGAAACATTCTGGACTCTTTTTAGCCACTGCAGACATATTCGGTAATCAGTCACCCATGTAAGCCAACTGAAATAATAATCACTGCAAATAAATGAGAACAGACAATTACAACCATAAGCCAATTTCACATTCAAATAATTTCTTAATTTTTGCTTTCCAGAAGATGTATTTTATTATTATGGAATAATTCAGTAGGTAAGGAAGACAGAACTTTGTTTTCTCCGGAGAGAAAGTTAAAATGTCTGTTGATTTTTTTAAAAGAGTTTATTCATCGAATGAAATTATTTCAAATAATCACAGATTTTACAGCTTCAACTTTTTCCCCATTTCTGGAATTGTAAATCTTACAAAAGAATTTAGGATATAAAGTCAAAGCTCCTGGTTAATCTGGGGGAGAGAGAAGAAGCATTAAGCTGGGTATTTTGCACAAGTAAACTCATCTTTCACTTTTTAATTAGTTGAGAGAGCTCTAAGTGTGGTGAAAAGACCATTTTTGTCACCAGATGAGTTGGTGCAGGAAGCCGAGTTTTAGCGGAGTTTTAGGTCAGGTATTGAAACTCAGCTTAATATCCCGTGAGTACCGAAAGTAACTCAAACAAAGTTGGGCACATACTAGGTGCCAGTGAAGAGCAGCAAGGCTGACTTGGCTCTTGTAGGCAGAGAACATCAATGTAAAATGAACCACAGAATTTTGTACATCAATGGGAAAGAAACCACAGAGCCGGACCAGGTCTCAGGCTCATATCCTGGAGTTATGTTGTACCACTTGTATAACTTAGGCCAGTTGCTTAATTATTTTATTTCTATATAAAATGGGAATAATAATGTCACCAATGTTAAAGGTTGCTGTAAAGAGTGGGTATGCTTGCTACACAGTGTGTTCAAAACATGTTCGCCGTTCCTATTGTATTGTTAACATTGCACAGATACTCGAACAAGCCTCTTGACTACTTATATTGTGTTCTTTCCACCAGGCCATTTGCCACCTAAGGAGAAGGACACTTTAAAAATATGATGTATTCAGTCAGGTTTTTATCAAGTAGATTGGGGTGAGGAATACCAGATTATTCAAAAACTTAAAAGTTCTTTTTGCTTATTCAAAAGCGGGTTCATCCTGGCAAGGTCCAGCAGAGGCCTCCGATACCTTCGATGGGGTTTTGTTTTCCCTCTTGCTAATCAACCATTTGGTCCTGGGTGAGTGTCCTTTAGGAGACACGAGGAGGAGACCTAAGCCTTGGCCCACGAGGTGTTGGGAAGTAGTCAGGAGGCTGAACAGGCAGAGCTCAGGAACACCTTCCCCTTATTCACTTCAACCAGATAGAGCACAAAGGACTGACCAGGGGGCTGGAAGGTTCCTGTGATCAGGACTCATCAGACAGGATCCACATTGGACCTCATGGTGGGGGAGCAAGAATGTTTCACATACCCGTCTGCCTACAGTCAATCTCCAAACAGACCACCCTACAACCAAATAATTGGACCTGCCACCTTCGGTACACGGGGCCGGCACCCTACTCGATGAGCCATAGGCACCGCCCTACAACCAAATAATTGGGAATAGACCCTTCCTAGTGAAAACGTCGGTGTTGACAGCGGGTTAGCTTATCCTCTTATTTGTCATGCACACGTGATATACACACAGCCCCACAAACCCTGGCTTGAGAGAAAGTAGGCCAGACTGTACGAAGCCAGGTGAGGGATGTATGTAACTTTTACTGTCTTGCCTGTGGGTCCCAAGTTCATGTCTGTACATCTGAGGAAAGCTGCACTTAGACTGACCACTGTGGTCACCTTTATACACCCAAAAGGGCTAATTAAAAAAATGGAAGGAGCTTATTATTTTAAATGTTGTATGTAGCTTTGCATGCTACTTAGCATGCTACTGCTTTTTGCTTATAGCATGCATGTCATAAACTCACTAGAAAAGACTATTAACCCTGAGTAAAAAATGTCAGGGTTAAAATTTAAAATTTAGTTTAAAAGCTGGGGGTCATCTGAGGCTAATTACCTTGAGGCTATCATTGCTGGAACTGGCACTTCCGTGGGACCCACGTGCCCAGGGTAAGTGGTATCGATAATAAATACCCGAACAACAGGATTCTTAGCTCCAGCCTGCCAAGAAAATGGAGATATATAAGCTCATAAAATTTCAGTTATCATCAGTGTTTTGAAGATAGTTTAGAAATTTAGATATATTTTTATAAGCTAATAATATTAAATATCTTGTTGTTGAAAACAGTCTATAACATAACTAGGAAGTTCATTTCAACTTTACTTGCAGGGCAACTACAAATGTTGTGTTAACCAGAATGAACATATATATTTTAAATACCTAATGAGAGAGCTTTGATTTACAGGGAAAATATGATTTGAATATGAAAAATTCTGTGATCCATATTTTCTTCTTTGATTTATGAGATAGAGCCTTCTCATTTTCAGTATTAACTCAATTATCCCTCTCCATTTCATCATTAATTATTAAGAATAATTAATAGTAACGTCTTTGTGTGCTCAGGGGAGTGAAGAAGGAGATTGGTTTGGGAGGAGAATGGAAATAATAAATAAATGAAGGATATTTTTTGCTTTTGCAGGAAGATTTTGTCTAGACAATCACCAAATGTCAGTTTCCTAGCTGTTTGCATTACTGGTGCTACCATCCACAAAAGAGGAGGAAAATTTCACCTCCAAATAAAGTGTCCGTGGGATTTACACTTTTCTTGTTTTGTGCTTTCTGTTCTACTGTATGCCTAGAATTTACATGACAGTGTAGCTCATGCTTAAACAGTTTCTTAGACTTCCTCTGTTATTTTACTGTAGAAAAAAAAATCTTACAGTTGTAATAAAATTTAAACTCACAAAATTTAGATACACAGTCGTCAGTGAATGACTCATTGCTGTTTGAATTCATCCGAAGAAGTGTTTAGTTTCTCTTAGGACCTCCCTGTTTCACCCCAAGTTTAGCTGGATTCTTTGGAATTATTCCACTTTTCCGCTGAAGGCCAGATGTTTCAGAGACTTTACTCTTCAAGGAAAGATGAGAATTTGGATTCCAACTTCCCTGTTAGTATCAGTCACTCTTTGTGTTTTTTTTTTTTTTTTTTTTTGTTGTTGTTGTTTTTGATACACAGTCTCACTATGTTGCCCTGGGTAGAGTGCTGTGCTGTCATAGCTCACAGCAACCTCAAACTCTTGGGCTTAAGCAATTCTCTTGCCTCAGCCTCCCAAGTAGCTGGGACTGCAGGCAGCTGCCACAATGCCCAGCTATTTTTTTGTTGCAGTTGTCACTGTTATTTAGCTGGCCCGGGCTGGGTTTGAACCTGCCAGCCTTGGTGCATGTGGCCAGCACCATAACCACTACGCTACAGGCATAGAGCCATCAGTCACTCTTTGGTTCTGGGTTTCCTCATCTCTTTCTGCTTCCACAAACCCTCCCAAAGATCTGAGTTTTTTTACACGGTAGGTCCTGAATAGACCAGACTTTATACACAACTCTTGCGGGATATCCTATCTCCACACACATCTCCTATCTGTTGCCTTTTCTCAAATAACTTTCCATCAATGTAGACTCTCTGCAAGATGGGGAGTCGCATTTCTCTCTTTATGGCCACTCTGGCTTCCCTCAGAATCCATTCATGTGTATGCCATCTTGTCACTGTGGCCGTCTATGGCAGTGCTCACTTGGTGAGTAAAAACAGTGAGATCCATAAAACAAAAAAACTGCATTCCAAAATCACATGTTTCCTTGAGCAGGAGGTAAATGTATGATTTGATTTCACTGTTTCAGATCCTTATCTAAACTGAAATTAAGAGCCAGGGCTTCTTCACTGAGACCTGGTCATTCTCCTATTGCATACTCAGATCTCCTCTCTCCAGACATGAGACTGAATAAAAACGATGTACGATAAGAACTCTAGAATGTTAAATGTGCAAGAAACTCTGCGATGACACCAGGTCTAATTCCCTCTAGGAAAAACCTGAGGCTTACAAATACAACCTACCTAGGCTACCAGGGAAAGACCATAACTCACACTTGCTTCTACCTGACAGGAACATCAGATCCAGCATTCGTATTTTACATTCTAGTTTGCATTTACATGAGAACTCAAGAGGGAATTGCAAAACAGAACTTTACCCTGAATTTGGAGCATGCAATATGAAAAAAATTAAAATTAAGTTAAGCTTGTTTTTCCTCCATGATCTAGACCATATGTTTTTCAAAGATTCTGCAATGGATTTTGCAAAGACTATTTCATCCAGCACAACCAGATGTCCAAAGCAACAGATGTCCACATAAATAATAAGGCACAGTACAATGTTTGCCTTACAATGCACAAGGATAAGAAGCCTCCAAACTTGTTGATCCCACCTCCATTCATGGCAATGGTTGCTCATTTTAACACCAGGGAAATGAAAGCATTTACTAAAAATATTCGACATACCTTTGGGTATGGAATGTTTATTGTTCTAGGATACTGTTCGTCACCATAATAAGAATAGGCAATAACTGGGATATCTGTATCATTAAATTCTGCATATGCCAAAAATTTTCCATTAGGAGACCACCAGAGAGCATATTTTGTAGCAAGCATTTCCTCTGAAAAATAAATGCTAGCATATTAATTATAATTCCGTCTTACTTTAAAAATCATTGTAAATACTTCTCCATAGCTATGTATTGATGGAAATAAAATTTTTTTAGTGTGGCGATGACATACGTCATACTTTGGTTATTAAAAAATAATCTGAGTTAAGAGGAATAATTTAACCTCATATCTCGTATCCAACATCAATTAGTTTCATGAGAAATTGACACTAATCAGAAATTTAATTTCTTAAGTAGTAAACATGTCGGCAATAATTAATTTTTCTTTTCAAGGCAGCTTCTGGTTTCTATAGTCACCTAAAGTAGCCAATGCAGGGAAAACTGAAATTGTACTACACAGAGTCAAAAACACTGAAAGTTGAATTTCTCTCCAGGGAATATTAAACCCCCCGCAAAAATAAAAGAGTTAGTTTAATTGTATATATGCATTGTTTATAAAGACAGAGATGATGTTTGTTTTTTCTTTAAAAATGAAGTCCTGGATTCTACATGAGTTAGAATAAGGACAAAATCAAGAAAGTATCAAAAACTAAAAATAGTTTCCCAAAATAGAAACTATTTAAAGTATAAACAGTTTAGTTTTGAAAAAAGATTTCTTTCTGAAGAAAAAAAAGCAAGAGAAAATGTACTAACATAACACCTGAGGATAGTATATCTTTTGAAATATAAGTCATTACTACTACTTCATAGCAATGTTTATGAAAATAAATTTTACCAGTCTTCTGAAAACATGTATGCCCTTTTTATAGCTTAATAACATCTTTCACAAATGCTCCTATTCATTGATATAAGATACAGCTCATCTAAATCTTATTCAATGTATGAAATTACTTTAAATTTAAGACTTAAAACAACAGCAGTAAGAAAAGAATATAGCTTACCTTCATAAACCCAGTCTGGGATTCCATTAAATATTGTGTTTTCTTTTCCATTATATGTTATTTGAAAAGGTGGATCCCCTGGTCTTTGTTTGAAATAAATATTGTTTTGATAGACATACGCCTAGAAATGATGGTAAGTTAGTCAATAGGGTAAATTCCGTAGTAAATGCAATGAAGGGCATATATTTGTTTAAATTATTCCCCTAATGCCTTTAAAAAGAGTGCTAATCCAGATACAAAAGAGATGCACTACTGAAATGTCATTTTAATAGGTCAAAGAACACAACCAACTCACATTAACATCAATTATGATTTTTAAAATCTGTATCCAATAAAGCATAAAGTCTACTTTTTTTTAGTTGTTTTATAGCCCCCAAATAATTATCTATATTGACAGAAAGTTGAATAAATCTCTGAATATTAATAGCTAGCCAGATCTAATCTTTATTTAGAGTCCTTAAATAAGAGCTTGGACAAAATTTCATGTTGTCTGAAGCTAGTCTGGGAAACTTGTGAAAACCATATTTTTCCTGAGCTTTCTGGCACAACGCATTCTGGCTGAGTATAAGGATAAAGTTTTTGACTGCGATATTTAAAGAAGTCTATCCATGAGCTTGAGATTTTGCGGAATTCTCAGATGGGTTTCAATTTATCAAAACTCTTCCCATTTTTAACCACTAAAATAGTCATGAATGTATTTTTTTTTTCTTTCAGGCAGGGAAATTTAACAAAGGCCAAAATCAAATGGCTCCTCTTTTATTTACATGATTAAACACTTCAAAAATTTAAACACTTACTAATTTACTCCCAACAGGCGACCAGCATAAATACTGAATTGGACGAGGAAGCTCATTTCCTCTTACAAATTCACTAAAAGTAAAGAAAGAAAGAAAGAAAAACAACAAACCTTGCTGTTCAATGCCAAAAAAGTCTGTACAAACAAACAAAATAAACAAACAATACAAATTAAAAAATCGTTCCCTCTGTGTCTACAAACCTAACAGTAAAAACATAGGAACAGGACTGGAGACGTGGGCGACGGTTGCCGTTCTTTCTCTAGTTACTGGAGAGTCACTTAACTTTTCTGGGTCTCAGTTTTCTGACCATTATAGTGACATAAATGGATTAAATACAGACTATGAAATTGGAAATAGCTCTACAGATTATCTAATAGAACCCTGTAATTTTACAGAAAATAGATATGAAGTGTAGAAAGATGATATGACTTTTTAAGGTGACACTGCTAATACTTGGCAGACCTCAAGTTAAACGCCAATCTTTCAAACGCCCGGGGACTGTAAAATTTGCACACACCAGACTGAGATGGTCACTGAAGTGCCTTCCAACTCTGAAATTCTATAATTGTGCTGAAGTTTAATATGTGCTCATGCACATTCTCATTCACAATCCCCATCTCTGTGAACGCATATGCATTTCAAATTTTTGAAAATCAGATGCCATTTGACAATCTCTCCAGGGATCTGACTTGAAATCAGAAAAGGAAAGGAACATCTGATCTCAAGCTAAACTGAAAAATGGATCGTATACCAGGCAGTATGCCTTAAGCCTGCAAAGTCCTCCACCCATGGGGAAATTTCAAATATTCGATTGGCCGAAAATCTCACTTTAATGCTTAGAGTCACTCCACAAATACTCAAATGATGACTTGCACGGTGGGGCTTTTGTAGTTCTTCAACAAGGCTGTATGCAGATTTTTACAAGTGTTAAAAAGTCATAGGACGCCATGTTTAAGTTTTGACCTCTACCTTCTTGAAGATTGTATGAGTAGTTTCATCAAGACTGTTTTTATGGAAAAGCAAAATGAGACCTGCCTTCAAGTATACTTTGAAAATCCCGAAGAAAGACTCTCTCATCTACCCCCTCAAAAAAATCTCTCCAATTTAGCCCTGAAACATGCCTGACATTCCAACCTTTCCCATTCTTGGGTCTGTGAAGATCTGTAACACTTGGATCTGTGACGATCTATAACACACATTACCTTGATTTAACTTACTAGGTAACGGAATATAAGTTGCGGCAAGCAGGGAAGGAACAGGGCACAGTTTTGACTAGAGAAAGAATGATGCCGACCATTGATGGTGCAGTGGGAATCCCCAGAGGGCAGTGTATGAGCACCAGGCCCCTGGGTGGTGGGAAACATACTGAAAGAGAAGTGAGGTCACAGTCCAGGGAATGACCCAGAGAGAAAACGTTCTTCACCTGGTTGACAGCTCTGTCTCAAGCCAGTGTTTATGTTACCTTTGACATTATAACACTGTCTCAGTTCTCCATATGCGGTGGACTTATCTGTGCAATCATGTAGACAGCCCTAAACTGAAAAGCTAAGTGCATGTCCCATCATGACTGGGAAGCCACCACAGCTGCCATTTCTTGTGTTTTCTGAGTCACTAAAGGTAAAAGAGAATGCAGAGGAGGGAGGACGCTTTAGAAAGGCTCTATCATCTTCTCAGTGTTTCTTACCTACGTTGAAACTAGAACTATCTTTATTTTCTCTGTGCTAGATGTTCAGAGGGTCTTCCAGGGTTTATAAAAGACTTGGAATTAGTATTAAGTCATGCCTTGAATCTCAACAAATTTGTCATCCTTCACTTACTAAATTGTGCTGTATTTATCTGACCAAAAAAAAAAAAAATCTGGAAAATTAGGTGGTTGTACAGAAAACAAAACAAAGCAAAATAAAACAGTGTCTTGGTTCAATGTAATGTAGACAAACTAAAAATACAGGGTAACTACAAAGTTCATGTACAGTTGCATTATACACTCGCCTTGTATAGGGTGATTCTAGGTCATAAAGCCTTATGGCCACTCTGTATCATGTGACTCTAGATTATAAAGCCTTTACAAACTATGAGTAAAATGTTAGTCTTATCCTCTTCTTTTGGATTGCTGTTCGATTGGGGACACTCAAGACAGAGAATTGCAAAATGATTAAAAGGAAAACAAGGACAAAATTAAAGTTTTAAGAAATTGTACTGAAAGTCTAAGATTCCTTCCCACCTCACTAATCTAAAAGTTTCTTGAGAGTAGGGTTGGCATTTTCAGCTCATTTGTACCCCCCCCCACACACACATACATTTCACATAGCAGTTGCTCAATAAATACTTCTTGAATTTAGAGAGAAATGTGGATACAGAGAGGAGAAAAATTCAGAATGCATTAGATGGATTTAGATTTACTTCCTATTTCTTAATTTGATCATTTAAGAAGATCAGAGTTATTCCTTTCTAAACAACTAAAACAAGTAGATAATTTGTTTGAATTTTTGTGTTTTTGCTATTCAAAAGGAGAAATAGACTAGAAGAATTTTTTGAACACCTCTTTAAGCCATATAATTATTTTCCCCTTTTATATAACATCAAAGAGGGTAACTAAACCAATTCATTATCCACAGTTAGCCGGAGTGAGTTTTCTAAGGTGCAAATCTGATCATGTCATTTCCCATTTAAACACTTGAGTGATTCACTATTGTCATCAGAAAGAGATCTAAACTATTTTTAATGGTTTCTTCATCATTATTTGTCACTTCCCAACCTGACACCACCTCCCACTAGTCAGCAGGTTCCTCCAATTTCAACTAAACTGACCTAATTGGAGTTTCCTCAACATTCTATACTCTTCCTCTTCTTTGGACCTTAAATACGCTTCCTTCTGCCAAGCATCTCTCCTTCAGTCCTTCGCCTACCCCAGCAGTTCTCAACCTGTGGGTCACGACCCACAGGAATTTTATTAAAGGGTTCCGGCATTAGGAAGGTTGAGAACCACTGGCCAACCCGAATATTGATTTACTTTTTTTTGAATGGTAAACAGTTCAAATCATTAAAACATACATATAAAGAAAATAGCACCTGTATCGCCATTTATCTACCATCTAAATTTAGTAGAAACTAAGATCAGGAACAAGATAATGTAGTCTTAACCTCCAATAAGCTTGGAATAAAAAAGGTTAGGTATTAGATTTAAGCAGCATTAATGAATAGAGTTGATGGTTTACCTATTCCTAAGGTCATAGATGTGATACGTTGCTGTGTAAGAGTATCTCCAAAGCTGTCAGAAAGAAAAGAGGTGAGACAAATTATAGTTTTTAGAAAGCTTGCATCAATAATATACAATCACATATCATCCAATTCAAAGTTCAGAATCATAAAAGGACTACTTTTACAAGGCACTAGGAAGAATATGTTTGAATTCCAAACAAGTCTTCATTTAAAGAGTTTTACTGTGGACTTTAGTGCTGTTTGTCTGAGTTCCAGAACTAATCTCAGCAATGATTCAACCCTCGCTCCATAAAAAGCATATCCAAAGACATTTCCTAACATAAAAAGCTTATCTTTGATACACTCTCTCCTAGGAATTTTCCCTTTATGTTTTACCTGTATTGAAGTAAAACCACTATGATTTCCATAGGCTGTAAGGATTACTCTATACTTGCATAATTCACTATAATGATACCCTTTAAAACTGGGTGAGAGAATAACATATTTAACATGTGATTTTGTTACACAAGGATTGCCTTTCAGTATAGTTTTTAAATAATAGAACATTTAAAAATGAATAGGAGATATTTAGCTTACAATTCCTCTTAAACAAAGCTATTCTTCTTCTCATTAAGCATGTTTGTGTTGTGGTTAGTGAATGAGGCAAGTATTATTTTGGATTCTAATTCTTAAAAGGCTTTCAAACTTGACAAAAACTTGTCTTTCTGAAGGTTATTGGTGACCAAGGCCTGAACATTTAAAATAAAGACAGACTCTGACTTTATCTTACTTTTTAAAACCAACTTGTGGATTAGTAGAAGATATAATCAGATGTACTCAAATTAAGCAACTGGTACCTTTGTATAATCACTTTCTAGATATGCAAATTGCCGGTCAGGTGATAAGCCATAATTTGAAGCATTTATACTTTTCTGAAATTACAAAGAAGTTGATTAGAATACAGAAAAAATAACAGCAAGAGTCATGTACATCTGCAGTTCTGTAAATTTGTACTTCTAAAAGAATGCTATATCATTGATACACTCCAATATACACAGTCTTTCAATACTATTAAAAAATATTTATGCTCTACCTACAAAGAAATTTATTAGACAGGGAGGGAGGATGTAATAGATTAGACATAACTTGTGATTTTAAGAACTTATGGTGTCAAAGTTGTAAAGGAGTAACATATTTCAAATTAGAAGGCTCTATAAAAGAGATTCAATATAGCATTGCAAAGTCATTAAGGAGGAAATGAGTGAATCCAAATGGGATAATTGGTTGCACAGAATAGGAGAGTATTATCTGAGCTTGGTTTTAAAAGATTAGTAGGCTTATTAGACTGGAGAAAGTAGGAGGATTGAGAGCTTAGAACAGAGCAGTATTTGCCCATCTATCATAGCCCATTTATAGAGCATTTATTCGATGTTAGGCATCATCCCAAGCACTTTCAATTGTTATTTAATTCCTATATGAACCTAAAGAGGTATTATTATTCCCACTTTACAGCAGGAAAAACGGAGGCATAGTGAGATTGATGTAGTGTAGACACTTACCCAATGTCACAAGGCTAGTAAGTGATTAGTAAGTGACAAAGCCAGGATGTTGAACCTCAATTTGCCTGATACTAAGAACTGAGTTTTTAACCATCTTATGCCGTAGTAATTCCACAGAGGAAGAAAGCTGCCAGGTGGTTCAAAAGAAGGCAAGGGCTAAAGGCTAGTGTGAGTAGAAGAGAGAACTGGAGGACTTTAGTGGGAGACAGGGGTGGGAAGACAGGTTAGGTCCAGATCAAGTGTTAAGACTTTGAAACCTGTCCTTGGGTGAAGAGCTGGCAAAGCTTTCTGAGGAGGAAGATGACATCGGCTACATACCATGGTGCTATTACTGAGAATGGTGTATGATTCTCCTGTTTCAATGTTATGCAGTACTACATTATTATCTGCTGATTGATGAAGATATTCTTGTCCTTTAAGCAAGCAAGAAAGCAAAACCTGAAAATGATCTTTTAGCAGAAAATACATTTCAAGCAACAACAACAGCAAAACCCTCTCTTATTTCACAGACCCACTTTGTTTTTCCTATTCATCCAGTGTATATTGCTTTGTCAGATTCAAGGTAATAAATCGATAGTGGAAACGAGGAAAGTGTGCTTTTTTTTCCTGCTTCACACAAAGATGCCGTATGTGCCAGCAGCAGCCCAATGCTAACTGATTCAGGGTGCTTAGGAATAAAATTTTGTTTTCTCTGAGTTATGAAGAGGATAAGCTAAATTTAAATGATACGCTTCTTTTGCAATGATAAGATAGTTACATTTTGATTGTGTTTGATTTATTTTAAAACACACTTTTTATGTCATTTTCTAAGGAAAAAATAATATTCAACTTTGTTTAGTGGCACTTAAATAGACAACTAAAATGTCATAAACTATTTCGTTGATCTCACTATTATTTGATTTGACATTTGATAACATTCTATTTTGAAAAGAATATGCAAATAACAATTTAATGATCCTTAAAGGGTTTGTTGTCAGAATGGGATTTTGTCTATTTTCCAGATTCTCCAGATTAACAATGGAATTTCTTTTTGGTAAAATTCTCATAACCTGCCCTGAATATTTGCATACCTTCTATTCTCAAAAGCTGCACCAGACATTCAAATTATTCACCAATGCATTTCCTGTTTAATCTCCTATTCTGTTTAATCTCCCGGTGGCCTCATCACTATTGATCAACTGATTTGCCTTCAGTTATTATAGAGATGCATTGGCACTAAAATGAAAACGAAACAAAATACATTTTTAAAATCCCCAAGAGATAAATAAATAATCCATTTACCTGAAATCCAGTTTGGAAAAAATGTTTTATAAGAAAATGTTCCATTTAAAATATCTTTCAGTGTGAGGGGTCTCATTGTATTTCCTTCAGGGTTCTGAACTTTGGGGAGAGAAGGAAACATATTCTTGTTAAAAAAAAAGGAGGTTAAGAATGCAAATAAAGTCTAAGCCTGGCCTTAATCTGTTCTTTTGCTAAATGTTTGCTTAAGTTCTATCTTAACAATTATCATAACAATTACCATTATTAGCAATATTATTTTTTTTACTGTAGATAGGATAATAAGGCTTTAGGAAGGTAGGTTGATGGCCCAGAAGGGAAAACTGGTGGGGAAATGCAAAGGAAAGAGAAAGTTGCTGAAAAGGGCCTCATTAAAAAGTATTTTGGTATTTAACAGATTTCTGAAAAAGATTCTAAGGATTAGTTATTTATTCTTTTAACCCCCTCATTTAGATTATCCAGAAAGGTTATGCTTAATAGTGTATTTCATATTACTTCATTTATTTTATAATCGATGCATAGTAGCTATAAATGCCAGAAATCCTATATAGAGAACTTAGCATATGTCCTATTATGACTCAAAATATCTATAAAGCAATTTTAAACACGTATTAATGTACTACTAATTTCCATAATGAGAATAATCCTTGTAATCACCCAAGAAGTGGTGAGTAAATGTATGGAAAGCATATCTTGATGAGCCAGCTACATTTACATGGAAATAGGGTTCTTGGCACAGGTGGGAAAGGATGACTCCTCCTAACCTCACAATATCGTTGTAAACTATCTCATGTAGGATGTAGCCAGGGCCCGGACAGTGCAATTATGTTGGTGTCAGGTTGGGTACAATTGAATTTGTCCCCAATATAAAGGGAGAAATTTAAATTAGGCATTCTTCTCATCCTGTTGAAAATGACCACATGTTTATAAACATCTACTCTGAGATGTTGCATTAGGTCACATGTTAGAATAGAAATAAGATAAAAAAGTTTATTTAGAATTGTTGATCCACACTCTGATCCTTTGTACACATAGAGAAGTCATGAATACAGTAATGTTTCACTACACTATCAATTTTGACCACCATATCAATCGCCAACAGAAATGGCCTTCCACTGGGAACTTTAAAGATACCACTAGCTTTTTGCTTTCTCAATATTTATCTAAAGTTTTTGAACATGAAATTTTTAAATCTCCATTTATATAGACAATGACTTGATAAGGCATAGGTCTCTCTCCATGAATTTTTTTCTACTTGTATGTGCTCAGCAGCTAGGACAACACCTGACAACAGGTGGGAGCACAAGTATTTGTTAGATGAAAAAATAATTGAACTCGACAGATTTTGTGTCAGCCTGTTTCTGATTATTTTTCCCCCGACTTTCTCCCACCAATCCATGTTGTAAATTTTGTGTATATACTCCTTTTACCTCGACGTGCCTTCATTTAAATATTTATTCATATCAAAATTTAGTCCTTAGATCCAGTTGGAATATTTATTTAAAAAACAGATTCCTAGTAACTTATCTCAAAGCTACTGATTCAAGATCTCTGGGGATGGTGTCTTGGTAGTTTTAGTTTTCCCCAAGCCCCTGGAAGATTCTTTTGCCAAAATCCCAATTTAATGATGTCACAGAATCCTTTCCATTCAATGTCTTCCAGTGTCTGTCAGTGGATTCCCTCTTGACCATCATCTCCTGCTAAGTGGGTGGAGCTGGCCTGCCTCCGCACTTCATGGAAAACAAAGTCCACACAACTAAGTGTTGACTGTCATTTTCAAGGAATGTGAATGGTGTCCTTTAACGTTTATGGTTCATGCCCCTATTCAGGGATCTTGCTCATTGCCTCCAAATGGACTCTTGAGGTGTATTCTTTCCCCTGAATCTGGAAAAGTGGAGAAAGGCAAGGGGCCTGATTTGGCTCCAGATTAAAGTGAGATTTTGGAGAAAGCACTAGAATCATGGTTTTCTAGTGTTTTGAATGTGTGTGTATGTGTAGATTAGTATAAAATAATTCTCCACAGCAACAAACATACTAAATAAGTTCCCACCACCTGCCAAATTGTCCATTAATAATTACTGGATGAATAGATGGATTGTCATGTGTCTTTGAAAATAATGTTTTAATATTGAAATATGATTATTTGATGATTTTGGAATATTAGCTTTGGCATCTATAACTTTTAAACTCTAATAGTTGAAGAGAAGTAAAACTTAATTCTCAAGGCATTATCACTCCTCTAACTGACACTTATTTGATTAACACTTAATTCCTGAGAGTGCCCTTAAATTCGATTTGGCCCATCTTTGGCATAGTTACTCACATACTGCTTAAACACTCTAATTAGCTCTGCTTTAATTATTTCAGCTTATTATGGCAAAGCTGAAAATTATTTCAATTAGAAATCCAAGAAATTACAATTCACAGAAATGATTCACAAGCAAATAATGAATCACTATTCTAATTCTTTCTTAAAACTTTGCACTTCATCTTTATTAGGATTCTATTTCTGTTTCTGCCGTTCAAATTGTCTATTCCTGAAAATTTAGAATTAAGCATCAGAGCAGAGACATCTGATGTTAGTGCTTATACTCATCATAAACCAAGTGAGAAAAATATGTTTTGTTAAGTGGGAACACAAATGGCTGGCAGGTCCTTTTGCTCTCACTTCTGCATTTGATTTGGAATTGATGGTGATGAGGCCACTCCCATGAAAGTGGCATGGGCTTAGGGCACACCACACCATCCTTCTGCTGGTTCTACAGAGATTCTATCTGTGAGAAGGTATCATTTCCAACCATTGCGTCTCTGGTCATGTTTGTTTCAAGAGTGAGCATTACAGGGGGCAGGAACAGGAAATATTGGGGTGGAAAGATACTACTTACAAGTTAATGACAACTTTGAAAAAAAATCGATCTGAGGTAGCTTTGTACTAGAAAGTGGTATATTTCACTTAAATTCTTACAAGTACTAAACATTATGTTCATGAACCTGTTGAATACTCACAGCCACCCCCTGGGACAAGTAATGTTATGAACACCATTTTATAGATTAGGAGATGAAAACTAGAGAAGTAACTAAATTTCCTCGGACATAGCAAAACTGGGGTTTAAATAAACCTCTATTTAGGGGTATCCAACCTGTGGCCTCTGGGCCACATGCAGATTTTTTGAGGCCTGTTTTGCTTATCTGTGTGACGTCGGATATTGCAAAAATTATGTATCTGTTCATTGAAAACCTATAGAACAGTGGTTCTCAACCCGTGGGTCGCGACTTCTTTTTAACAATGAAAATACATTGCGGCATTAGGAAGGTTGAGAACCACTGATATAGAAATACCATTGATTTTATATATTGATCTTGTGCCTTGCACTTTCCTGAAGGTGATCATTATCTATAATAGTTTTTTAGTAGATTTTTTAGGATTTTCTGTAAACAAAATTATGTCATCTGCAGATAGAGATAATTTTACTTCTTCCTTTCCAGGATGGATATTTTTCTATTTTTTCTTGTCTCATCACCCTGGCTAGACCAATAAAATATTGAATAGAAGTGAGGGGAGAAGACTGCTTGTCCTGTTATTCATCTTAGAGGAAAAGTATTGAATCTTTCCTGGGATAGTACCTCTGAATTTTTTTTTTTTTTTTTTTGAGGTAGATGCCTTTCATCAGGTTGAAAAGTTTCTCCTACTTCTAGTCTGTTGAGTGTTTTTATCATGGAAGGGTGCTGGAATTTGTCAAATTTCTGTAAACTTTTTTAGGGATTATGGGGTTTCTGTTATTTTTTTCTATTAATAAGGTTTATTATAGTAATTCATTTTCAAATGTTAAACCAACCTTGTATTCTTAGGATAAATCCCACTTGCTGGATTTGGCTTGCTAGTATTTTGTTGAGAATTTTTGCATCTATATTCATGAAAGACACTGGTTTGTAATTTTCTCTTCTTGTGACTTCTTTGTCTGTTTTGGCATCAGGGCAATGCTAGCCTGATAGAATGTGTTAGAAAGTGTTCTATTTTTTGAAAAGTTTGTGAAAAATTGATACATGTTTGGTAGAATTTATCAGTGAAGCCATCTGGGCCTATGATTTTTTAAATGGGGAGTTTTTACATGACTAATTTTGGCAATTAGCATCTTTCTAGAAATTTTTCTATTCCATCTAAGTTACTTAATTTTTGGACATACAGTTGTTATACTATTCACTTAAACAGTCCTAACACATTGGTTTTTTCCACCAAATATAAAAACATAACCTGTATGAAAAATTTATTTAATTTAGGTACTAAACCATACTATTCTTTTTGTTATTAATAAGAATAAAGGTTAATAAATATAAGTTATTGTGGTTTTACTAGGTGATTTTAGTCAATTTACAAGGATACCAGAAATAAGAAAAAAGTTCTTCTCTCTCTATATATATGAAAATAAATTTTTAAAAGACTGATTATTATCTGATTAAATTTTCTATGAAAAGATCATTTCATTAAGTGTCTACTGCATTAGTTATTGCTATATTTTAAGGCTCAGTTTGGTTATCTCTGGTTCTTAAAAATTTTTAATCCTTATTCCACATTCCTGAGCTTTGGAACATGTTTTTCTCAAGGTATCTCTATGTCTGAATGTTCTTCAGTAATACAATTTTCTTTGGAAATCTGAGATAAAAACCCCCTGGCACCCCAAGAACTTGTTCTGTAAAATTTGGATTAAGTCAAAGGCGATACTCAAAGATCCAGAAGGCCATATGTGGCCCCAAGGCTGTAAGTTTTCCACCTCTCTAAAGACTTAGACTATTTTTAAAATTGCTTGGGATTTGGCAAAACTCAAAGAGAATTTACCAAGTTTCATCTTCTGGGATTTAAAAATACAAGTGAAAATTAAAGAAATATAATCTGCAAACTTGATTTATTTACCCAACAACAAAGTTCTCTTATGCCCATGACCTTTCTGAACATTGTCTTCAAAATTTATACACAGAAAGAGGAGTGATGCTTGGGAAGAACCTTAAGGGAGAGAAAAAGTAAATGGAGGTAGAAGAGAGAAAAGAGATCACTGAAGGGACGTAGGCCGAAGCCAAGAAGAACAGCCTGGGACCAAGAGGTGGAAACCCATGTGTGTTTCTCATTTTTGGCAAGAATAAAAATGCTATATATTTGAAGTTTTAAACAAAGTTGTTCCTTATATTGGCTATTACGTAAGTGAGCTAAATGCCTTGTTCTCATTTCATTTCTACACATTCATATTTTTTCCTTAGATGCTGCTTAATTCCTCCAAAACTCTTTTAATCCTGAGCCTGGTTCTCCTGGGACCCTCTCCCTTCCTGGGAAAACCTTCTACTTTTTTCTTTTACTTAGATCCAGTGGAAAATGGCAGAAACCCTTCTCTGGTGTCAGTGGTGATGACCATGCACCTTTGGGTGCACAAAACACTGGGTCCATATTTCTCCATCTTTTGGAGGGAAATCCTAATGGCTGTACCAACAGCACAACAGTGGACAGGTAGCTAATGGGACTTACACATTAATTTTTTTTTTTTTTTTTGAGACAGAGCCTCAAGCTGTCACCCTGGATAGAGTGCTGTGGCATCACAGCTCACAGCAACCTCCAATTCCTGGGCTCAAGTGAGTCTCTTGCCTCCACCTCCCAAGTAGCTGGGACTACAGG
>CAUYRH010162503.1:0-11618 GCA_963574655.1 Perodicticus potto | reverse complement strand
CACCCGCCCAACCCCCGCCGCCGGACCACCCGCCTCCCTTGCGAAACCCCCCCCCCCCCCCGGCCCTTCCCCAAAAAACGGGGGGGGGGGGGATGTGTGTGAAATACTGAGCAAAGTACCTGACCTGAGCTCAGCAAGGGGCTCATAATCTTCCCCTCTGACCTGTCAGTCATTCCCCTCACTCAGCACCGCCTCATTTCTCCTGTGGTCAGCCTTCCTACGTTTCCGAGGTCTGGTGCCCCTGAGGGCACCTGGCTTGCCTTCCACGTGTTCCCTGGCCTAGCCAGCTGGCAGCTCACCTCTCTCGATTGTAAGCATGGAGGGCAACTAGGGCAGGAGGGCCCCCTCGCCGTGGCCCTGCGCTCGCGGGGTCAGGGGCCCACGCTGCAGGGGCCCAGCTCCGCGGCTGACGTAGATGGGCAGGAGCAGGTGCGCTCAGAGACGGAGCCCTTCCCTGACCGGGAAACATTCTGTCCGCGGCATTCGCCAGCAGAAGCATGAAAGACGACTGCTCTCTGACCTTTGCCCTTGGTCAAGTGTACCCAGTTCATCTGTGGTAGGAGAGAATGGGGCTCCACCCCAAGGCTGTGGAGATAGCCCCTGCCCTTAGGGTGTTCCCCCTGTCCTGGCAGGAGAAATATGCAGGCAGGTTGTGTAGGACAAGGACAGAGGGGTGAATGCGCTGCATGCTGAGAACAAAGTGACTAAATCTGCAGGCTCTTGGCTTACATTTGAGTCATAGTTTTTGTATGCCAGTACCAACAAGGTCCTTTTACTCAACTTTTGTGTCAATGATACATTTAGCTTACCCATTACTGAAACAAAACTTGAATGATCTTAACTTTGAAAAAGCTAGCTGAAGGTCAGTGCCAGAACCTGACCGAGGGTGTAAGGTTTGAACCCGCCCGGGACAAACTGCAACAAAAAATAGCCGGGCATTGTGGCAAGCGCCTGTGGTCCCATCTACTCCGGAGGCTGAGGGAAGAGAATCGCCTAAGTCCAAGAGCAGGAAATTGCTGTGAGCTGTGACGCTACAGCACTGTATCGAGGACAAAGTGAGACTTAAAAAAAAAAAGCTGTTTGACAAGAGGTGGTCCAACATCCAACTTTTTAAACATGGGGTCCCACCTCTGTCCCAATTCAAGGTGATACTGACTATTCATTGCTTTTAGAAAATCCTGCTGTTTTCATGAACTAGAAAATTAGATTCACTTCTACTCACATTGCATTGGCCCGGACTAACTTCAGGGGGTCTCACCTGGTTGTCAGGTGGCTGGGAAAATATAGCCTGGAGGTGTTCCCAGGAGGAGGAGTAGAACAGAGGGATTGCTAGCAAACATCCTCAATCTGTAATTGGAATGAATTACTTTATCATAAGACACTCTTAATCAACTTTGTATTTGATTAGATAATATTTTATTTAGGAGCTTAGCATCCATGTTTATAAGTGAAACTGGCCTGTATTTTTCTTTATTTGTACAGCCCATATTCCAAATTTCAAAATAAATTCACCTTAAGTCAGGCAGTTTTTTCTTTTTGAGACAGAGTCTCTCCATGTTGCCCTTGGTAGAGTGCAATGGCATCACAGCTGACAGCACCTCAAACTCCTGGGCTTAAGCGATTCTCTTGCCTCAGCCTCCCAAGTAGCTGGGACCACAGACGCTCCCCATAATGCCCGGTCATTTTTTTTGCTGTTGTTGTTGTTGACATCATTGCTTAGCTGTCCGGGGCGGGGTTCAAAACCCGCCAGCCTGGGTGTATGTGGCCGGGTTCTAACTACTGAGCTATGGGAGCCCCCCCAGGCAGTTTTCTTTTTTTCTATTTTCTGTTGCAGTTTCCTTGGAAGTTAGTAGAATGCACTTGTAAAATCTGAGTCTAAGATTTTATGGGAAGAGGATTTAAAATCACTTCCATTTCCTAACTGGTTACTCACATTTTTAGTCATTTTTGTGCCAATTTTTGCAACTTTTATTTTCTAGAAATGTATTTATTTCATCTGTATTTTCAAATATATTATCGTGCCTGTATCATTATTTATATTATTCATTTGTAAGTTTTTAAATGCCTGATGTTCTTGTCATTTCCTCCTTTTTCTGTAGTCTTTTTTTTCTTTAATCTTCTGTTTGTTGTTCTTGACCAATCTCCGTAGAACTTTGTCTATTTTCAAATAAATACTTTGGGTTTTATTAACCATGTTTATTTTTTGTCTTCTGTTTTTTGTCCTGTATGTTCTCTAGCTCATTGATTCTGCTTTTATCATTTGTTATTTCATTTCTTCATGTTTCTTTGGTTACGTGTGATTTGTAATAGATCCAAACAAAGTAGATATTCATAAAGTGAAATACAAAGTTGGCTCTTTTCTCCTGTAAACCCATTCTCTCTAGGCAACTACATTTATCATATTGGTGTGTTTTTCTGGACCCCTTCCTATGCTTATACAAACATTGTTCTATGACTATCTAAACTATATAAGTCATGGACATTTTTTGTGGTATATATATACACCAACATACATACACGCATGCCTTAAAATGAAACATGGGCATTTAGGTTGAAAACCTTGGTCTTTGAATAGTAGGATTTAATTTATTCATATTTATTTTGATCATTAATACATGTGGTCTTTTTTCTGCTATCTTGTTTTGCCTTATGTTTATCATGAGTTCTTTTTTTTCTTATGACTGAATTCATCAAGTTCTCTTTTTTCCCTGTTTCCTCCTTCCTTGTTTTTATTTAGTTAGTTGAATGTTCTGTATCTTACAAGGGGCCATCATTTAGTTCTTTAGCATAATAACTTATATTTCTCTATCAGGAAAAAAAAGTCAGAACTTCATTCTAAACATAATAAGCTTTTCAGCATGTTTTTTACTTCTTTTCTTCCCACCTTTCCTTCTCCGGTATATACACACATAGGCATCTGCTCAGGAGTAATTTAAATAATCTGGAAGTCTTCAATTATTATTACATTTTTCATGGTTTTTTGTTTTTTTTTTTTGAGACAGAGCCTCAAGCTGTCGCCCTGGGTAGAGTGCTGTGGCATCACAGCTTACAGCAACCTCCAACTCCTGGGCTCCAAGCAATTCTGCCTCCACCTCTCAAGTAGCTGGGACCACAGGCGCCCACCACAACACCGGGCTATTTTTTGGTTCCAGCCATATTGTTGTTTGGCAGGCCTAGGCTGGATTCAAACCCACCAGCTCAGGTGTATGTGGCTGGTGCCTTAGCTGCTTGAGCCACAGGTGCTGAGCCGTGTTTTTCATGTTTCAACATGTATTTTTCTTTTTCTATTTTAGAAATCTAAAAAATTGCATTAATCTATAACCTATTTGTGTAATTGCACCAGAATAGGAAAGCACAAATGTTTGTTTATTCTTTTAGAGTTTTCCTTGTCTTGGTGAAAATTTGTAGCAAATTGTACCTTATGAGTAATACTTCTCTGGGTCTCTTGTTTACCAAAAGTATACTTTGGAATCCATGCTATTCTGATCCTCTTCTGACCTTCTGGCACAAAGACATTTTGAAATATTTGCAATGCTAAAGTCACTTCCTTGTGTTTGAGTTTACTCTAGCTTGGTTAAACCAAGTACAATATCAGTTTATGTAAAGTTACCAGCAGGGTCAGGGACTAGCTGAAGGAGTATGAAAATAGCCTTTGAAAAATTTAGCTGTTGAATATTTTACATTAAAAATCTTAAAAGCTTAATTAATTTTAATATTTTTTGTTTGTAATACTTGATATTTATGAGGGTGATGTGAAATAGGCAGTTTTATGATAAAACTAACTTGGATAGTGTGTGGTAGTTTCTCATTTATCAAAAGTTTTTTTAGGCTCAGCTCCTGTAGCTCAGCGGCTAGGGCACCAGGCACATACACCAGAGCTGGCAGGTTCAAATCCAGCCCGGGCCTGCCAGACGACAATGACTACAACCAAAAAATAGCCAGGTATTGTGGTGGGTGCTTGTGGTCCCAGCTACTTGGGAGGCTGAGGCAAGAAAATCACTTAATAAGCCCAAGAGTTGGAGGTTGCTGTGAGCTGTGACATAACGGCACTCTATCCAGGGCAACAGCTTTCGACTCTGTCTCAAAAAAAAAGAAGTTTTTTTAAAGTGTCCTTATCTTTGATCTCAATTCTATAGGGTATCCCAAAGATCTCCCATAAGGTCATCATACTTAGAGAAAATGGGAAATTGTAGTTAAATGTACCTTTCTTTATAAAATTTTCATTACAAAGTTTTACAACATGTTCTCTACAGGTTGGCCACCTCTTTGTAAAATTTTGTAATGAATATTATGTAGGTAAAAGGTACATTTAGCAACTATTTCCCATTTTTCCCTATTTATGGTGACTTTATTGGTGACCTTTGGGAACCTTGTACTTCCAGGAATATATATATTCTAAAGCATACTTTCCACATGAAGTTATTTCAGGTGGTGCAGGGTAATTGTAGGTGGGACACATTTGCCACATTGCCTAACACTGACTCACGTAATGAGAAAATTATTGCCCTGCTCAGTTCCTTTTCAATCTGTTCAAGGGAAGGAGGAAAACCTCAGTTTGGTACTAAGCTAATATGTCTCTTGAAACCTTCCTAATCTCCCATTTGATATGAAAGAATGAACAACAATTTGCAAAGAGGTAGCATTATCTTAACTATATTTTAACTATGTTGTTTTGTTTTGATTTCAAGCAAATCATACTTATTTTTATGATTGCCTTCAGTTGCGGCATATGCTGCTTCTTTTCCACTTACAGTAGTAAATAAGTTTTTCTTTTAAAATACATTTCTTTGGGTGGCACCTGTGGCTCAAAGGAGTAGGGCACTGGCCCCATATTGTAGAGGTGGCGGGTTCAAACCCAGCCCCTGCCAAAAACTAAAAAAAAACAAGAAAAAAAATACATTTCTTTAAGGGCAGAAATGATTTAATTTAAATCAATGTTAAGTATAATTCTGATGATATTTAATTATGGAAAAACAGCAATGGCAATGAATGCATGGATGTAGGAAATATGACCCTAAGGAAGTAATTAGAACTACAGACACAGATTTATATCTGGGGATGTTCTTATATGGAGAGATGTTCTTCCCAATGTGACTTATGTCATCATGAAGTTAGAAACTACTTAGTTGCCCAGAAATTAGGAATTGGGTAAGTGATTTCTATACCTTCACGTGATGAAATACTGCCACATGTTAAAAAGTGTATTTAATGACACAGAAAGTTATATAGTGTTATATAAGACAAAACTGGTTGCATGGCGGCACCCGTGGCTCAAAGGAGTAGGGCGCCGGCCCCATATGCCGGAGGTGGCAGGTTCAAACCCACCCCAGCCGAAAACTGCAAAAAAAAAAAAAAAAAACTGGTTGCAAAAGACAAGTGTACACAGTGTCTCAGTTTTGTTAGTGTGCATGAGATATGTGTGTGTGTATGTGTATATATGTATGCATATCTCTCAATACCAAAATCATTGGAGAAAAAAGACAAATATTTCTGCATGGTTGGGACTATAGGAGATTTTTATTTTCCAGTATCAGAATTTTGTTACTTTCTTTTTTTTTTTTTTTTGGTTGCAGCCATCATTGTTGTTTGGCGGGCCCGGGCTGGATTCGAACCCGCCAGCTCAGGTGTACGTGGCTGGCGCCTTAGCCCGTTGAGCCAAAGGCACCAAGCCCAGAATTTTGTTACTTTCTAATATGTCACTTTTGTTACCAGAAAAAAAAATATATCTAGTTCTTAATTAACTTGCACCTACCCTAATAGGACACCTATTTTGCCTACAGGCATTTCTGGTCCTTTCATACTCTTAGGATCCGGTTAGGTCCCTGTGGCCTGTTACAAAGCCACAGGGGAAAAGTATTCTCAAGGCTTACTTGTCACCTCGCAGTGCAATCCAAGGTACTTAGTCTTGCTGGGTGTATATTTATACTTTTGGAGTAGAAGAAACACAATATAGAGACAATACTAAAATTCTCTTAAATCATTCTTGTTAGTTTTTTTCTTTTCAGCAGCTCCATTAGGCAGGACCAAATTAGGATCCCACTTTTTAAGTAGATCTGGATTATTAAATAGGAATGGAGTAGATGCTAAACGAAGGTCTCCTAGTTTCTCATTTATTCTTTCTTGTTTTTTTTGGGGGGGGGGTTGTTTGTTTGGTTTTTATTGAGACACAGTCTCACCATGTGACCCTCGGTAGAGTGCTGTGGCATCACAGCTCACAGCAATCTCAAACTCTTGGGCTTAAGCAGTTCTCTTGCCTCAGTCTCCCTGATAGCTGGGACTACAGGTGCCTGTCACAACACCCGGCTATTTTTATGTTGCAGTTGTCATTATTTAGCTAGCCCAGGCCAGGTTCGAACCCACCAGCCTAGGTGTATGTGGCTGGCACCCTACCCACTGAGCTACAGGCACTGCCCTTATTCTTTGTTTAATTTCTGCATTATTCTACTGATCATGAAGATTTTAGATATTGTATTTAATTTTGGTTCTGCATCACCTGGGTTGGAGATGCATATATTCAAATTTAGACACCTTTTTTCCAGGATTACAAAATCTCTGTTCGGAAAAAAAGAGAGAGAGAAACTGTTCATTACAAGACTTATTGGCAGAAATAATTGCTCCCTTCTGCTGAGTAAAAATTGCTTGGGTATTATTTCTTAGAACTTGTTCCTGAAGAGTTCTAAACTCTTTTGTGGGAATAAAGTTGGCAGGTTCTGATTAACAGGAACTAAGTGTAATAGCTGTGTCTGTCTGAGAGTGGTAATATAGCCCTGGTGTGAGCTTCCCTCTTCTATAAAGGGTGCTGGGCGCTAGCCAGAGTGAGTCAGCCAAGGCCTGAGCCTGAAAGAGGCCTGCTGTGGCATTCCAGTAACACCTGCCAGATTGTAGTAAGACCTTTTACTAGGACTCTTTCCATCCTGGGATCCTTCAACTCTGCCATTCCTTTCCATCCTCAGGTCTGCCACTGTTGTACAAGCTCTCACATCTCTTGCCTGTGCTGTAGCAGCCCCTGCCTCCTTTCTATATTTCTATTTACAGCCACCATTCTATATTTTTCATATAAGCCAGTATATACTAGTCTCCTATTGCTGCTATAACAAATTACCACAAGATTATTGGCTTAAAACAATATATAAATTTATTATTTTACAATTCTGTAGGTCAGAGGTCCTAAAACCAAGTTCTTGGCTGGGCTGTATTTTTTCTGGAGATTCTGGAGGCGAATCATTGTGTTGCTTTTCCAGCTTCTTGAGGCCACCTGCAATCCTTGGCTTGTGGCCTCTTCCTCCTTTTTTTTTTTTTTTCTTTTTTTTGCAGTTTTTGTCTGGGGCTAGGTTTGAACCCACCACCTCTGGCATATGAGGCTGGCGTCCTACTCCTTTGAGCCACAGGCATCACCCACTCTTCCTCCATCTGTGAAGCCAACAGTCTTTCCCATGCTGCATCACTCCAACACTCTTCTTCTGTAGTCACATATCCCTTATAAGGACACTTGTGATCGTGTTGGGCCCACAAGGATAATCTCCCCATCTCAAGACCCTTCACTTTATCACATTTGCAGTGTTCCTTTTGTCATGTAAGGAAATACATGCACAGCCTGCAGGGACTTGGATATCCACATCTTTGGTGGGCCAGTAGCCTACTGCATAGCATAGTCTTATAAAAACACACACACAACCACATTACTCCTCTGCCTAAGACCCTTGTGTGGTGCTCCAGTTCTCAAAGTCCTCTTGTGGCTGGGAATGCCAAGTAAGGACTCCCCACACCATTTCTGTGGCCTCACAAGTGGTGTGGGCAGCGTCTCCCTGCTCTCCCGGGAGTCTGTCCGTGATCCAGCCTGTGTGTGTGGTGTGCTTTTTATCAGGAATGCTGCTCCCCCACACTTCATACCAGGCCTTGCCCCTGATCCCAGGTAAGGCCAGGCCTGCCTGAAATGCTCTCATCAGGTCTATGAACTGTTCTGCTATCACGCTTATCACAATGTAACATCTTTGCATTTAATTAGGTGATTATTTGAGTAATAATAAATGTTCCTCTTCTGTGAAAAAGCACCCTATACGAGCAGGGGCCATGTCTATTTCTTGCCCACAGTTGCAGTCCTGGTATAGTGCCTGCCATGTACTTGTGGACAAGAAATGGCATGGTTAGTTAAGTACTTGGAAGTGAATGAAAGAATGAATGACTATTAACAGCTTTGGTATCACATACCCTGCTTTTCCTTTGGCACAGCATTTGTTACCTTTTGTATGGTCACTTCCCTCCACGAGTGGAAGCTCCATAAGAGCAGGGACTTTGGGCGGCGCCTGTGGCTCATCGAGTAGGGCGCCGGCTCCATACACCGAAGGTGGCAGGTTCAAATCCGGCCTTGGCCAAACTGCAAAACAGAAAAATAGCCAGGCGTTGTGGCAGGAGCCTGTAGTCCCAGCTGTTCGGGAGGCTGAGGCAAGAGAATCGCCTAAACCCAGGAGTTGGAGGTTGCCGTGAGCTGTGTGAAGCCATGGCACTCTACCGAGGGCGATAAAGTGAGACTCTGTCTCTACAAAAAAAAAAAAAAAAAGAGCAGGGACTTTGTTTTTTGAGTTCACTGCTTTTTTCCCCAGGTCCTAGAGCAGCTTCAGGTCCATTACAGACACGCGGTAAACATTTGGAAAAGGAATGTCTGCGGGATGCTAAGACTCCCTCACAGTTTTCATATTTAACCCCCCTTTGAAATGAGATATCATCAAGTTCTTCATTTTAATTATTTAGTCTGATTCAGTAATCAGGCAAATTGGCAGAGACCTTCTAACATCGTTGTGAGAATTAAATATGTAAACAAATATAAATCATTGGGTGCAGTGTCTGCCAACAACAGCCCTGTGTAAGGGTTTGCTGCTGTTACTGTTAAGAAATACTTGAATCCTTGATATTGTGGAGTTACAGACTATTGGTGGCTGGGCAGACACTGGCCCTGGTGCCAGGATTCCACCCAGGTCTTCCAGCTGCCTGAGGACAGGAAGGGGCTTCAGTCTGTGACTGGGGCTGTCACTTATGCTTTTTCTTGTCTTGCCTGCAGATGGCAGCACATCCCAGACCTCCCTGCACCACAGGCGGTCCTGAGTCTGGACTGCAGAGGAACAAGAAAATGGACTCCCTTCTGCTAGAGACTTGAAATCAAGCCACCAGCTGTGGGTGAGTATAGAGCTTCACCAGAATTTTCCTCTTATTTGTTGTACATTATTTGTTTTTAGCATAGGAATTGATGAAAATCACATGTGTTCAGTTTCGGGTGTTTTTTTTTTGAGACAGAGCCTAAAGCTGTCTCCCTGGATAGAGCGCTGTAGCATCACAGCTCACAGCAACCTCCAACTCCTGGGCTCAAGCGAGTCTCCTGCCTCCGCCTCCGAAGTAGCTGGGACTACAGGCGCTTGCCACAACGCCCGGCCATTTTTTGGTTGCAGCTGTCATTGTTGTTTGGCGGGCCCGGCTGGATTTGAACCTGCCAGCTCAGGTGTACGTGGCTGGCGCCTTATCCCGTTGAGCCACAGGCGCCGAGCCATGTGTTCAGTTTTGAGTTAGTTTGTTGATTTTTATAGTTTGTTTACAAAAACAAACAAACAAAAAAATAACCGTGAAATCAGACTTATTCCTAGAATGTTTCAGAGGGAATGAGAGCCAACAGGGAGTCCTCTGCATTGGAAGTGTGGCATCCTTCCTGTCTGTATCTTGGGCCTGTCCCCTTTGGCATCCAGGGAGGATGAACCCAAAACAGTTCAACAAGAGAGTGGTAAGCCAAAAGGGTGAGAGATGTTCTTTGCAGCGACCCTCTGGTCCTTCCTTCAGCTGCTCACAGGGTAGACTATTCACCTACTGGAGAGCTACCACTGGCCCTGCAGAACTCAGGGTTTCTCTCTGCCTGCCCAGACTGGTCAGACCCTTGGTGGACTTCTTCCTCTGATCCCCCCTCTCCTCTCATACCTATTAATTTCTTTTCTTTTCTTTTCAAAACAGAGTCTTATTTTGTCGCCCTTGGTAGAGTGCTGTGGCGTCACAGCTCACAGCAACCTCAAACTCTTGGGCTCAAGAGATTCTCTTGCCTCAGCCTCCCGAGTAGCTGGGACTACAGGCACCCACCACATGCCTGGCTAGTTTTTAGAGATGGGGGGGGGGGTCTCACTCTTTCTTAGGCTGGTCTCAAACCCATGAGCTCAGGCAATACACCTGCCTCGGCCTCCCAGAGTGCTAGGATTACAGGCATGAGCCACCTCACCTGGCCTCACACCTGTTAATTTCACAGCTTTAACTTATTTACTCCAAGATCTTAGCCATGCTGCAATCTGAGCAGTTGAATGGGGATTGTTTGTGTTTTATTTCAATCCCATTTCTTAGCTTTACACTCAGCAGAAAATAATTTTTCATATTTGAGATTAAGAGAGCCTCCTGCCCTTTATGCCAAGAGCTGCTGCTTCACTTATCCTTCTAGAGAGGAGTCTAGCAAAGAGCCTTCCTGACTTTCAGCACCTGCTAGGTTTGGTGAAGTCTTTCCCTTAACTGCAATCCCGTCAGGGTCCTGCCTGACAAGGGTTCTGTGACATCTTGCCTCAGTGTCCCATGTCTTTCTTCATGGGGAACTTGAGGATCCCTTATTCTTCACCACAGCCTGTGTCAGCTTTGCCCTGCACTATTTGTATTTTGGTCTCACCAGGCAGAATCACAGACATAACCAACTGGAATATTAGAATCATATTTTAACCACACTGCCGTTCTCCGTAGGAGCTTTTTATCACTTGAATAAAGTCATATTTTGCAAATTGAGTTTTTCGTTCAGTGTTTTTTTTCTAAAATTATTTTTTAAGATGTTAGTTTTAAAAATTATTTTTAATTTTAACATTAAAAATTTTAATCAACTGGGCGGCACCTGTGGCTCAATGGGTAGGGCGTCAGCCCCATATACCGATGGGGGAGAGTTCAAAAGCAGTCCCGGTCAACTAAAAACAGCAATGACAACTACAACAACAACAACAACAAAAAGCCGGGCATTGTGGCCAGTGCCTGTAGTCCCAGCTACTCAGGAGGCTGAGGCAAGAGAATCGCTTAAGCCCAAGAGTTGGAGGTTGCTGTGAGCTGTGATGCCACGGCACTCTACCGAGGGCGACAAAGTGAGACTCTGTCTCAAAAAAAAATAAAAATTTCAATTTTTATTTATTTATTTTTTTTGTAGAGACAGAGTCTCACTTTATCGCCCTCAGTGCCATGGCGTCACACAGCTAACAGCAACCTCCAACTCCTGGGCTTAGGCGATTCTCTTACCTCAGCCTCCCAAATAGCTGGGACTACAGATGCCCGCCACAACGCTTGGCTATTTTTCTGTTTTGCAGTTCTGCCGAGGCTGAGTTTGAACCCACCACCTTTGGTATATGGGGCCGGCGCCCTACTCGATGAGCCACAGACGCTGCCCAAAATTTCAAATGTATATGTTTTATTTAAAACCTAGTTCCTGGCTCGGCGCCTGTGGCTCAATGGGCTAAGGCGCCAGCCACGTACACCTGAGCTGGCGGGTTCGAATCCAGCCCGGGCCCGCCAAACAACAATGACGGCTGCAACCAAAAAATGGCCGGGCGTTGTGGCGGGCGCCTGTA
>CAUYRH010162500.1:0-70927 GCA_963574655.1 Perodicticus potto | reverse complement strand
TCCTGGGCTCAAGCGAGTCTCTTGCCTCTGCCTCCCAAGTAGCTGGGACTATAGGTGCCCGCCACAACGCCTGGCCATTTTTTTTTTTTTTTTTTTTGGTTGCAGCCACCATTGTTGTTTGGCAGGCCTGGGCTGGATTTGAACCCGCCAGCTTAGGTATACATGGCTGGCGCCTTAGTCCGCTGAGCCACAGGCGCCGAGCCATTTTTTTTTTTTCTTTTGACAGAGTTTTACTATGTTGCTCCCAGTAGAGTGCCGTGGCATCACACAGCTCACAGCAACATCCAAGTCCTGGGCTTAGGCGATTCTCTTGCCTTAGCCTCCCAAGTAGCTGGGACTACAGGCGCCTGCCACAATGCCCAGCTATTTTATTTTTATTGTTGTTGTAGTTGTCATTATTGTTTAGCAGGCCCAGGCCAGGTTCGAACCACTAGTCCTGGTGTATGTGGTTGGTGCCCTAACCACTGAGCTATGGGCGCTGAGCCCCGAGCCCAGAATGTGTAGTATTTTAAAGAATTGAAAAGTTTATACTAAAAAATGACAGTGGTTAACTTTTTCCACAACTTGGAATTTATAAACTGGTTGAAGCAATGAAATAGATGGCAATTCATACTCTAGGAGCTCTTCTTGGGTTCAAACCCCTGTTAAATCAAGATTCCATCATTTACCAATTTATTTCTCAAAGCTATTATTTATTCTGTACAAGGTTCCACTGTACATTAGACATTCTACTCTTGCTTACATAGTAAACAAGTGTACACCTGCCCTTGGGCTCAGGTTCACAGGTCTTCCCTGGTGAAGGGTGTCAGGCCAGTAAAACTCAGGGTGTCTTTCTCTGATGCCGCCTCCTCCAGGGAGCGCTAAACACTCCAGGCCCCGAGGGGCATAAGCCAGGCCCGGCCACGTGGGTATGCAAAGGTGCACGGTCCTCCATGCCTGTGCTGAACAGCTTACTCTGCGACAGCACAGTTTTGTCCAACTACTTAGGGCAAAATCAAGCCCATGGGAAAGACCCATACAACCGAGGCAAGATGTCCCCAAATACCCAAGCTCCAGCTTCCAGGGCAGGACTGAGGACCAGTGCCAGAAGGAGCTGAGGGGAGCATGGGCATCCCTGAGAAACTCGGTCCAAAGGGCCTATGTCTAGGAGGCTCTGAGAAGGGGTTAGGGGTGGCAGGAAGGCCAAGAAGGAAGGGATGCTAAGAAGATAATAAATAAAGGTGAGAAGCTCTCAGGATAAGGGGCTATCCTTCAAACAGCTGGGGAGCAGACTGGGTGGGGGTGGGCAGAGGAAATGGGCAGAAGAACTTGAGACACTATCATCAGAAATACCCTTTCACCTCCTTTTCTTTTCCTCTTTGCCTTACTGTGGATGCACAAGCCAGGGGCTAAAGGGAGGACCCCTGTCCCTCAGCAGGCTTGAGCATGGCACTGGGGAAAAGAGAAGAGGCTGAGGGATATTTCAGGGACGGGCAGTTACCCCCTGGTCCCCAAATGCTATAAGGCACAATTCTTGGAGGCAACTAGATTCCATCCAAAATATTTAAAAAAAAACCAAAACCCAAAAACCAAAAACTTAGTTTTATATCCCAGGTCTACTGTGGCTGTGCTTGGGGCCTGGCCAACACCCACCTAGCACCACGGGGCTAGCATTAGAAAAGTTGTACTTGAAGAATTAAAAAGAAAGGAAAGAGAGAGAGAGAGTAAAAGAAAGAAAAAAAGGAAAACAGAGAGAAAAAGACAAAGAAAGGAAAGAATGAAAGAAAGGAAAAGAAAAGAAAAGGAGAAAGAGAAGGACCAGTACAACGTCCCAGCTGTGAAGAGGTCTGAAGGAGAGCATGTCCAGTCTGAAAACTTTAGGTATGGGAATTGAAAAAAAAGTTAGGCTTTTAAAAACCCAAACCGGCTTTTTCCGAAGATGTCCCCTTATCTGTCCCCCTGGAGTTAGCAGCGTCACGAAGGCTCTTGGCTCGGGGTTTTCGCGCCCGGCGCGTCCCGGCGGCGATGCTCCCGGCGGGCTCCAGGGGGCGCTGTCCTCCCGGGAGGCGCGGGGCCGCGGGCGTCGAGGATCTTGTCCCGGCCGCCGTTGTTTATTACACACAGGAAAAAACCACAAGCTTGAAAATGCAAACAAGAGAAGCCGAGGGAGCGCTGGGCTGACTCCCGGCTCGGCGTCCAGTCGATCTTCCCCGTCGGGCCATGGCCCAGGAGCACCCGGCTCCTTGCTCCAGACCCTGACCAGGCTGCATCAACTCCTGCTCGGCAGCTTTATGTTAGTTTATTTTTCTCTTATTTGTCAGGGTTCTGTTGTTTTTGATTTTTTTTTTTTTGTCTTTTAAAAAAACTTAGGGTGTGGGGCCACCGCGGGGAAGGGGGAAAGGACGTAGCTCGTCGCTGCTACATACGGGAGGGTGGACTGGCCAATTCGTAGAAGAGGAGATAGGCGTCGCTGGTGCGCACTTGGCTGGAAGACATGGGTGTGACACTGTGGAGAGAGCAGGGGACCGTCAGAGCCCCAGAGGAGGCCACAGGACCCACGGCTGAGCGGCTGAGGAAGCGTCCGGCTGGGTCTCTAACCCGTCTACTACACCCCTGAAGCTAACCTGGTCTCTCAGAGAGCCTTGGAAGGGCAGCAGCCTCGTGTGTTATGTAGCTTTGTGGCTCTGACCTTTCCTGTCCATGCGAGGTGGAAGCCATGCAGACAGAGGAGGTATCGGTGTCTGACAGCTAGGAACCCTGTCAGAGACCTCTCACCTGGAGTCATTGAAAGTGTGCCATTCGCCTGTCACTGGACTTCGACAGTAGGCTGTATAGTGGCCGCCCATGGTGGTTCCGGAGTGATTGGACACAGCATACAGGTTGTAAACAGCGTGGTCTGAGGAGAAAACACAGGTATCAAGCCTCTGAAGCATTCATCCCTCCCATCCCCTCTCCCTTTGGCATCTTATTTCCAACCTTTCCATAACTCAGGCCATTGGCTTCCCCATCCCTTTACTTCCCATCTATATCTTATACCCTTGTGTCCTGATTCTCCCTTCCTGCTGAAAGACACTCACTGGTGTTTTCTGAGGCAAATTCTCTTAAATCCAGGTCTCTTAGTGGGAAATTCACAAATGTTGTGAGCTTGCTGGTTCGTATCCTGGATTCTGAGAACCGCTTCAGATCTAGTATTAATGTGAGTCAAGGACAGGTACACAAGAACAGAGTCAAATGAAAGGAGACCAAGTTCTAAAAGGGCAACTACACTTTTCTCAGGAAACAGAAAAGCAAAGCCTGTAAGTTCAGTTTTTTCCTCCTCTGTTCTCCCCACTCTCCGGTCCCTTGTCATTAGTCACCCTCAGAAGTCAAGACCCTGCCCTAATGGATCTGAAGGATACGGAGCACCAAGATCTTTGGGAACCTCTGGATGGAGAATTTCTTTATACATCGTTTTCTGGCTCGGCAGCGGCAGCATGTCTGCAAGACAAGACAGAGTAACTCCTCTCGTGGGAGAGGTTAGTGGGCCCCAAGTTCACTAACTTCCCGGCTGTATCTGCTGGTATCAGCATCTTTCCAGATGAGTTTCATGGCAACTTGTACTTGTTGTTACTGCAGGGTGACTTACTGGCTTTTCATCGCCATCAAGCACATCCTCTTTGGTGAAGAGCCTCATGCAGTCCATTAATGTCACCTCAGGATAACCTCGCTAGGAGAGAAAAAAGCAAAGATCAGAGGTCAGTGACACGAAAGATAAGAGGGAGAGTTCCAATGGGGGGGGCAACTAGGATATGTACCTTAGCAATGGGCAGTGACAGGTCCCAGAAGGGATCAAAGACTGTAGAACAGTAACCACAATCAGTACACGTCAGGGAGCTCTTTAGCTGCCCAACAAAGAGATCTGGGGAAGAGAAGGTTGTGAGATGCTGAAATACAGGAAGTGAACGCATTGTCTTCTATCTCACTGTACCTTTTTTTAGGTTTTTGGACACTAGGCAGCAACAAGGGCTCCCTGAGAGAATGAATCTTAGGCCTTTTCACGCTTAACTCAGGCAAATGCAGGTAACAGTGAAAGTAGGCATTCTTCCCATCCAGCACTTACCCCCAATCCGACTGTCTTCCCGTTCTAGATATTTTCTCCACATCTGTCGCCCTTTCTCATCATCCCTGGGAAGCACCGAGAGGGAGACAATTGGATCAGAGCCCAAACCGTAGGTTTAAGGATCTATTGATCTAGATTCTTAATATTCGAAAGTAAATCAGAATATTCCCAAATCATCACTCGCAAAGAAGTAGGTGAAAAAAATTCAAGTTCACGTAAGTTTTTCTTCCTCACAGCATTCTCCTCTTACTTACGGAAGATGATCGAGGTTCTCAGGGTTGGACTTAGGCCTTGGTGCCACTCGGTTCACCTCGTTATGGAGCCCATCCAGAAGAAAGCGAAGAAACTCCTGAGCATCCTGCTGACTGAACCCAAAGAAAAGACAGTGAGCAACACTTCTTGTCCCAAGAATCTACTCTAGTGCCAACTACTCTGGGGAGGACATGTCGGCAAGGCCCTTACTTATAGCCAACGAAGCGAGGTGCATATCTCTGGATCTGGGTCTTGAACTCAGATGGGCTCACCACATCATTGGGGGATGAAGTCCATATGGTCTGGATTAGTTTTGCAAACTCTGTTAGGACAAGGTAAGATTATTTTCAAAAAACTCTGAAACTAGGAACCCAACAAAAGTAAGCAAGCAAAGAAATATAAGACATTATATCTAAAACCCAACTCCTAGTCAAGAGGGGAAGTAGGAAGTCTATCTACAGGGGACTTCTTACCTTCCATGAGGGCTGTGTGTGCACTGCTGCCATGACTGAGGTCCCGCATGTAGAGTCTCTGGAGGCAATAATCTCTCAACTCCCGGGTGTTGCTCAGGCACTGCAGAATTGAGTTCATGAAGCACTGCAAGAGATGGTCCAATCAGTGGGGGAGAATACAGCCCTGCCTGGCATCTCCATTACTTAGTACCAAAGGCTCTCTGGTTAATCTACCCAGAAATGAATCTTCTCATAGCCCCAGGTTCTTCTTTTTTTTTTTTAAACTAGTTTTTTTTTTTTTGTAGAGATAGAGTCTCACTTTATCACCCTCAGTAGAGTGCCGTGGCATCACACAGCTCACAGCAACCTCCAACTCCTGGGGTTAGGTGATTCTCTTGCCTCAGCCTCCCGAGTAGCTGGGACTATAGGCACTCGCCACAACGCCTGGCTATTTTTCTGTTTTGCAGTTCATCTGAGGCCGGGTTTGAACCCGCCACCTTCGGTATATGGGGCCGGTGCTCTACTCGATGAGCCACAGGCGCTGCCCCCAATTTCCTCTTTTTATAAGTGAAAGGACAGAAGTGAGGCAAATCCTTACTACAGGTGACATAATTGGTTATTTACTATAGAGGTGTGCAAAAGGGTGTGGACATATTGGACAGAGTGGGGAGGAAGTGATGGATGTCCCTGAGAAGCATCCATGAGAGTGGCAAGCTGACAGTTAAAGGGGCAACCGCCCTTGAGCAGTGTTTCCTACTGTGAGTAGGAAGGGCAGAACCCAGCAATTCTGTGAAACACTAGCCAGGAAAGGAAAGGACTGACCGGCTTAGAGGGTAGGGAGTTAGCAGGGGAAAGTGACTAGATTGTCCCACTCAGGATAGTAGGGGACAGCTCTGGGAAAGAAGTGGGATAGGAAGAACTTACCGTGTTCCCAAGGTTTCGAAGACCAGCCAGACCCTGGGCACTCTTAGAATTCTGTGAGCAAAGAACACACGGCATGTAAGGGACAGGAAGAGAGGCTGGGCCTGTACTAGGCTCTTTCATGCAATTCTCTGCCAGCTAGAGCCATGAACAGCAGGCCACACATATTCTCTCTTTAACCTACATGGTACATAAACCATGGATTATGTACCATGTAGGAGAGGATTGAGGCATGCCTATTTTTTTTTTTTAACACATAAGTATTCTTCAGGGCTTTCCTTTCTTTCATTGACTACATATTGACTATGTATTTCCCCCATTATTTTTGAGACAGAGTCTCGCTATGTCACCCTTGGTAGAGTGCTGTGGTGTCATAGCTCACAGAACCTCAAACTCTTGGGCTTAAGCGATTCTTTTGCCTCAGCCTCCCAAGTAGCTGGGACTATAGGTGCCCGCTGCAATGCCTGCCTATTTTTATGTTGCAGTCATTGTTGTTTAGCTGGCCTGGGCCGCGCTCGAACCCACCAGCCTTCGTGCATGTGGTTGGCACCGTAACCACTGTGCTATGGGCACCGAGCCATATTTCCCTCATCTTTACCTTATTCTTCATTCTCCTATTACAGTGGGGACTAGGAATTCATATGTTTGCATACATATTTGACTCCTGGCTATAAGAAATTTCAAGGTCCAAATCCAGATGCTATCTCAAATGACCTCTGTTTGTATTCCTAGATGATGTCAAATATATAAAGTTGCTGTTAGAACAGGCTCTTTGGGGAGGTTTTGAAAAGTTAAAAGACAAAACACCTCAATCTTCAGCTGGAAAAACTCAAGCTGGCCTGCCAGAGACAGGTGGAATTCCTTCCAGCTGAGCTCAGCTCCTAAGGGCTGATTAAAGGCTGAGTGAATCCTCCCTGCCTGGCTCAGGTTTCAATATCCTGACCAGCCACTGGCTGAGAATCCTTGTGACAGCAGATGGGCCAGCAGAGGTGAGCAGCTGGCTGAAGGTGCCACTCTTGTTCTTGTCCCTATTGTGGAGGCTGGTGAGGGGGTTGGAGAGAGAACAGGTGCTAGAATGAGGACTCTGAGCATTGTTTGTCAAGGTCTCTTGGCTAATTCTGGGCATACCTCCAAGGAGTGAGAAAACCTTCAGACTCAAAGGGTTAAAGAAACAGTGTGCAGATGAGTCTGCCACCCCCTCTCTTAGGGAGGGGACCTGGGTGCAGGCAACTCTGGAACAACACTGGCTGGGGCATGCGTGGGGCCAGCTCAACCCTGATCAGAACAGGAGCCTGAAATAACTCAGCTAAAATTACTCATGCCGTGTGCTGACAGCCTATGAGGCTGTCAGCAGCTCAAAGCCCATGAGGTTGTCAGCTCAAGACGGGGGGAGGAGCAGGCTGAAGGAGGGCTTTTCTCAAGAACTGCCTTGCCGATCCCACAAGTAAGAGGATCCCTCCCCTGGCCAGTTGTCAGGTCTAGCACTAACAGGTAGGGAAGAAAATATAACCAGAAAAAGAGACCTGGGTTAAGCCTGCAGCTAGGGAAAAAAGCCTACTGGCAGCAGGTGGGGTAGAGGCTCCCTTGAAGAACTTGGGCAGGGCTAATGGTATACAGCTCCAAACAATGCTCCAAATTTTACCTTACTGACACTCTAAACCCTGATGTTCTAGCAAGTGGTCACCACAGAGCTAATTCCCTGGGACAAAGACCTTATCGACATTTTTCAGTAGAACTGGTAAAGGACTTCTCCAGAGCCCATCAACAACGCTGCAGAAGTCCCCATGTTGCCCATGCAGAGCTAAAGGTTAAAGCTTGACTACATCAGACTGCCCACTCTTAAACTCTGCCCACTCTATTTTTGGCAGTGCTTTAGTTTTTACCCCCTGTGCCTCAGATGACATCTGTCTAAGCAGGCTGTAGAAAGAAAGCATTCTACCACTGATGACCATGAAAATATCCACCAAAGCAGACCCCTAAACTGAGAACAGTCACCTAGCACCGGTGGGGGGGATGGAGAAATGGGAAACTGGAGTCATCTGTCTATAGAAGCACTCCTGCGGTGTTTTAAAGATGTTGACATTTAGCACTGACCCAGCAGAGTTAGGGTCAAGAACATTTTATCACTCAAGGTCACTAGTTACAATTTTTGAGGATATAATACTTCTACTGGCCTGGGGAGATGGAGAGGCTCCTTTAAGGCATCATTATGACCTTTTTTTTTTTTTGATAGCGGGGTGGTAGCTTTTTCTAAAATTTCCTGAGCTCAAAACCATGGGCCAATTTCTAAGTGTTCTGTGTAGAAGGCTGTGGGTGACAGGAGTTGGGGGGCACCAGTGGAGGGGAGAGCAAGGCTGCTCTATGCCCAGCCAGATAGTCTTCTGCCAAGAATAGGAAATCAGGAGCTCCAGGGAAAGTCAGCACTTTCCATTCCAGAGAGGAACAAAATGTCCCCAGGGTGACCTTTCTTACGGGGCAAACAATCCTACAGGTCTGACTGGGGAGAGAGGCTAGAACTGGAGAAGGTGGGAAACCCTGCACAGGCAGCCTCTCATCCCTGAAGCTACAGAAGGAAATGACTCCAGCTGTTAGATTGGGACACATGTGCAAAGAGTTGAGAAAGTTTGGACCCAGGGCTTCCTTACATTCAGCCATTAGCAAATCTAGTTTTGACCCAGTAGCAAGCACTGTTCTGAGAGCAGATGCCACCTCCACAATCAGTAAACAGACAGCGTTCATCTTTCAGTGGGCAACTGGGAGCTCAGGAGAGCCCTCCTTGGGTTAATGCGCAGACAGCACGTGCGCCATAAGAAAAGCTGATGGAGCTTTGTGTCTTTGCATTCAAGACCCCAGTGGAGGGCTTTCCTGCTTATTTCACCTGTGTGGTGAGGGTCAGCCAAGAATCCTGGCTGCAGCCAAGAAGCCTGGTGTGGCCCTGGCACGGGGCAGGGCACGCATTGCCAACATGGGAGCTGGTGCCTGTTACATAAGACCTGTCAAGCTCTGGCCCCTCTCCCTTCTCCTAGGGGTGGTGCCCAGCCTGAGCCCCAGCATAACTGGGGTAGCTACTTCCATTGATGGATCCACAGCCCATTTCACAGAACTGGAGAGGGGCAGGAAGAAAAGGGCAGTTGCCCTCTTTCACATGTCTGCAACTCCTCTGCCCTTCACAGGGTCAAAAGACCCCTGTCACCAACCCTTGGGAGAGGGCCCTTTGGGGTACAGAGAAGAGAAGGCGGCCCCTTTCTGACCAGCCTTTCTTGCTGGGGTTTGGCCTTGGAGGAGTCCCCCCGGGCAGAGTCCAGCATGCTGCCTTCACACACCTACCGAGACCCAGTCAAGGTTACGCTTTCTTGCACCTGTCCTGATAGGTGCCTGTAATTAAGAGGCCAAGAGCCACCTGGTGCTGGGATCACAGAAGAGAGGGGAAGTAGGACTCAAGGACTGGGACCTCAAGAAGGGGAGGGGACTGCGAATAAGCGTGCAATCACCTGGGGAGGGGGCATTCCTTGCCAGGAAACCCTGGGAAAGGAGGGGTGGGGGCTGGGAAGAATCCGCCCCCGCGCCGAGGGGCGCGCGGCGGGCTGGCGGGGTCCAGGGAGGAGCTGGGACCCCAGGCTGTCCGCGTGGGGGTACCGGAAAAGGGCCCGCGTACCTTGGCTTTGTTGAGCAGGAGCCCCACGAAGGTGGAGAGCAGCAGGGACGGGGAGAGAGGGGAGCGCGGCCGCAGCTCCTTGGCGAGGGTAGGAAAGGGGGCGGCGGGGGGCTCCTCGGGCAGGGTCACGGTGTACGAGGTGCGCATGCTGGGGGTCGGGTGGCAGGCACCGCTTCACGCCTAACGTTGGCAAAGGGGCGCGGGAGGTGGGGGGAGTGCCCGCGCGGTGCCACAGCCCGGATGCCAAGGCTGGCGAGGACGCCACAGGACACTCTCCGAGGCGTCCGGAGGTAACCGTTACGGCGGGGCCCGACCGCGCGCTCCTCCGCCTCAACCTCCCCGGCGCGCACCGCCAACCGTCAGAGCCCGGCTCTCACGCTCCGGCAGACTGGCAGCCTTGCCGGCGCCTCGGGCCCCGCGACGTCAGCCAGGGGGCGGGGCAAGGGCCGCAGCTCCGCCCCGCCCCGCCTCCGTCCCGCCCCCGGACCCGGCACGCGGACCCCAGCGAGGCTGCAGGGACCGCTCCCTCGTGCCACCGGTCGGTCTTCTCCTTCCCCACGCCCCGGTGCCCCCCAGCCCGCTGACCCCCGGCCAGGCCAGCTCGCAGGGCAGGCAGGACTGAAGCCCCGAGGTCCAAGCCGGCCTTGGGTTGGGGTTCAGGAGAAATGATCCTTGGGCCCCCGCAGAGGACACCTCCCCAAGACCAAATGTCAACCGGGTGAGCTTCCCCCAAGGCAGCAAACAATTCCTAACTTTTGATAACCCGATGAAAGCTCTGTATTCTCTTTAGGGCAAAATGCGCATATTCACAAATTTTTGTCTGGCAGTCAGCAGAGACTCAGGTCTTCCTGAAGCTTACTGTCCACACAGTCCATGAAGGTGGATGGGCCCTGGTTAAGAAGATGGATTTCCACGGCCTCAGGTCTGAGCTCCCCTCATACCTCCAGCCCTCATAATTAAGAGGCACTCATAATTAAGAGAGGCAGTGCTCATATTTTAAAGGTATATTAGGTCCCTGTCCCTTTTGTCAAGAACCTTTAATGGCTTCTTCTAACCAATTACCCAGCTCTGTCCTTCACAGAATCTCAAATTTGACTTGCTTTTGGTAAGTGGGGGGAAAGTAACACACTGGTGGGGAAATAAGCGTTCGGCTGGTGTGGGGGGGTGAATGTCTACTCTTACCCTAAGCACTGCAATGCTTGAGGGTTAGGGGTCTTTGGGTTTTATTTCTGATGTTCTGCCCCTTCACCTAACAGGGGAGCGCAGGAATCTGCCTAGAGAAAGTATCTTGTTTGGAGCTTGCTGGCTATTTTTAGCCAATATTTTTAGCATTTAAAAATACTCTGAGAGGCAGCAGTGTATGCTGTTACTCATCTGTGGGCTCCTTCTGTTCCTTCTGGTGTGCTCATCCCCACATGTACAGGCGCACTGCACACATGACCACAGCCACATGGGGAATGTGTCTGGGACACATGTATGGGCTGTACCCTAGCTACCCACAAAGCAGAAATTTCCAGCTAATGAAAGGGGAGTGGGGACAGTCACCTCCTCCCTTTCCTTTTACTAGCGGTGGTGAGGGAGGGTGCAGGAGGTAAGAGCAGCAGGGTGGGCATGTTAGGAGGGGCCATCTCTATAGACCCTGTTCTCACCCAGACTCTGACCGAACCTGAACCCGGGATAAGAAAGTGTCTTTCTTTTCAGCTACACCCTTTCAAGCCAGCCCTACACTGTCAGCAGCAATGTTTGCTTCTGATCACATCATTCTGCCCTGAAACAACTAGAGAACATGCCTCTTGCATCCAGTCCAGAAGCCTCAGGTACCCTGTCTGTGAGGTTGTCTGTCCATAGACTCCTTCCATTGTCACCACCCTCACTGTCCTCTGACTCCTGCTCTTAGCCTTTGCTTAACAAACAAAACTGCCACTAGTTAAGTACTTATTAGATGCCAGGCACTGGGCTAAGGGCTTTATATATATTATCCCAATTAATTTCCATAATGACACCATGATGTGCTAACTATTAACTCTTTTTTATAGATGAAGGACCTTAAGCCCAGAGAGGTCACGCCAGGACCACACAGTTAATAAAGAACAATGTGGGTGAGGTTTATCTTACAGCATAACCCATGCTTTTAACAACTGTTAGGAAATTCTGGGATGCTCTTCTTTTCTGCCAATTACTTACTTGTAAATTCTGCTCAAAACTTTCATCTTCCACAAAATCTTTCCTGATTACCTCTAAACACCCCATCATGGCATATCCTCAGTCTGTTAGCATTCAGCCTGAACAGTATTTCCTTCAAGTTTTGTTGTGGTTTTTTTTTTTTTTTGCAGGTTTTGGCCTGGGCTGGGTTTGAACCCACCACCTCCGGTATATGGGACTGGTGCCTTACTCATTTGAGCCACAGGTGCCGCCCCCAGCCTGAACAGTATTAAGTTTTCTTAATATGTTTATTTTTATTTCTTAAGTGTCTCTAAGACATTTGTAAATGGTCTTAGATTGTGTGTAACTTGTTTTGGTTGTGCCAGCACATTCAAAGCTCCTCAAGAGCAGGGTTGTGGGTTCTCTTAGTGGACCCTTTTAATAAGTGGTGCTGATATTTTCCCTAAAGGTGGCACCCCAAGCTCTGTTAGGAATCCTGGAAATCCCACTGAGCCTCAGAGGGTGGAGTATGAGTCTGTTTTTGCATATTGAGCAAGCCAGCTAGGGAAGCGGGGGTGGGGTGGGCACAGCCCAAGAGGTGCTCACCCACTGTGGCATTTGACCTGTCTCCCCATGAGAGTACAGAGCTTTCAGCACTTTGTCCTAGTATGTAAGCATTCCCGCTCCTCTTCCCTGGACATCGTGGCATTTTGCCAGCTTGCTATCCCTCTTTCCTGTGATGCAGGAACTTAGGGAGCAGGGAGGCCCAGACAGGGAAAGCTCTAGCACGACAGCCCTTTTGAGAAGTCCGAGGTGAGGGGAAAGAACTCACATAGGGTCCAGTCCCATCAAGCAGGTCTGCTTGCTTCAGGACAAAGCCCACAGAGAACTGTGGCCCATTTCTCCATTAGCCAGGTCCCTGTGAGACCCTTTCTCCTCGGTGCCCTTTCTCGAAATGGAATGGATACAAAAGATATAGTCTTCTGGCATCTCAGTCTGGCTCTGGCTCCGTGACACTCCGTGCCTCAGATGTTCTGAGCTAATCTGAGCTGGGCTCATTCTTAATGCCTGAGACTGCCATTTCTCAGAGCCTGGGCTCAGCCTGCCTCTCATGGAGGAAAAGTCATTTTCTTCACCTTATATCCCTCCTGGCATGAGATGGAGTAAAATAAAGTCAGAGCTAGCTCTGTGAGGGCAGGGACTGAGAGGGTCCTGCTTCCCTCAGGTCTGAGTGGGAAGCTTGGTCCAGAGTTAGAGGACACTGCTCAGGCTGAGGCAGATGTCGCAAGGCTCGGCTCACAGAATGTGCCTGCTGTTACCACTGCACAGGGACAGCACAGTGGCCTGATTGATGGATGGCTTAAAGGGTAGGGGCACTGAGTCCTTCTTAGGGGTTAGACTCTCAGCCCACAGTGCTTCTTGGACAGAGAGGCTTAGCCCATCCTCCCCACTGTCTGCAGGAAGCTTCCCTGGATGACTTGGACCCCAAGAGGTCAAAGCTTTCTTTGAGCCCCAGGCAGCCTGGCCTGAACCAACTGGATTACAGAGGCCTGCCAATACATTTCTCTCTCTTGCATATACCTCTGTCTGAGGTACCAGTTTTATGTATCCAATGAGGTAAGAGGGTGCAAGGGGCCACGTGGACAGCTCTGGGCTCTGAACATCATGTTCATTGCTGAAGCTGGTGGTCAGTGAAGCGGCTCCCCCAGGGGCAAGGAACATTTTGCCAGGCTTGGATTAACTTCTGCATTGCTGAGCCCCGCCCCAGCACCACATTAACTCGTGGAGACATCCTGGAGCGGGGGTGGAGGAGGAGGCAGGAGGCCGGCTCTGGTTGAGAAATTGAGCCTGAGTAAGGCAGCACCAAGGTTACCAGCCAGGGTACAGCCCTCAGCCATCGCGAGGGAGCCATCAGTGTCACACAGATTGTCAAACCACAAACTGACTGCCTTTTCCTTCTTAGCACCTAGTACTACTCCTGGCCATGGAAACCCTCTGGCTTAGGGTCTCTGAGGGACCTTCTTATGCTGTCAACATGGATTCAAGATCTCAGGAAGTTCAGCCTCTTCAAGGTGGCTGAGTGAGCCTGGAATGGGAGTGGGTGGGGACAGGCCCCAGGGTCTCAGGCTGCCAAGCTGGGCCAAGGAGAGCAGGGATGCAGTCTAGCATGGCTGAGTAAACACAATGAGAGGCAGGGGACAGGAGCGTAAGGTCACACTTCTCACCCAGGAGCTCTGGGGCAGCCCCTGCCATCCTTAGCTTGCTCTCTTTAGAGTAACCTCCACTCACTGCAGGGCAGCATTCGAGTCCAAAGTCCCACCAGAGAGAGAAATCACATGACCTCAGCTTATATAATCTCCCTGTCACTGAACAGCTGGAACCCAAGGCTTCAGAAGATGAGTCAGCAGCCCCAGTGCAAGTAGGACCCAGATACTCAGGTTCCCAGACCCTTTGCTTTAGAACAGGTCCTAGAGCAGAGAGCAAGGGTGTAGAAGGGATGGGTGGGGAAGAGGCTGGGCTAGACTCTGGGCCCAGGTCCCTGGCTCTGCCTCCAGAGTGCAGGTGCCTAGCCTGCTGACTGCATTCTGGAGGGCTCTGGGCCAATCCCTGGCTCTTCTTTGGGAGAGGAGAGGGTAACCTGGGCAGGGCGGAGTGAGGGCTGGGCTGAGGCCAGTGGGCAGAATGCCAGGGCTAGGGAGGGAGCAGCTGGAGGGGTGGAGCGGAGGAGGATTAGGAAGGATTGTAGGGGTTAAAGCACAGCCCTGGCAGGGCTCAGTGGGAACAGCTTGTCCTTCCATAGGCCCGGGAACAGGAGAGGTGGGGCAGGAATAGGAGAGGTGGGGCAGAGGGGGAGATGACAGGGTTGGGTACTTTGGCTTCTGGCTTTCTGCAAGGCTGAGCCACCTGGGCTGGCTTGCAGTCCCCACTGGGGGTAGTGAAAGGTTTTTCTCCCACCATCACTATCCCTTCTCTCAGACTGCATTTTAAGCAGAAGCTGGAGCCTCGGGGCAAGCCCTCATTATCCAAATGCTGAGCTACTCCGCCTGTGGACTGGTGTTTTGTTGGTGCTTACACAAGCATGGGATGGGGTTATTCAGAATTCACGTGGCCCCCTCCTCCCACCCCTGCCAGTTCTTCCCTTATGCTTAGCTGAGTATGTGATATTCCAAGTTCCAATGTTGGCTGTTACTGTTAAGGAGGTGAATGAGACTTGGTTAGAACTGTTCTTTACCCTGATCAGGGCCTGCTTTTGGCCTCCCTTTATGAATGCCAACTGTGGTTCAAGTCAGCCACCCTGAGAGCCCCCTAGGATCACAGGATGTACTTTCTCACCTCTGTTCTTCCCACAGGGGGTCCCTCCCCAGTCTAGTCAGCTTCCCAGTGTTCCCTTTCTATCATCTTTCCCTCTCTTAAGTTTCTTTCTTTCCTTTTTTTTTTTTTTTTTTTAGATAGTCTTGCTCTGTCACCTGGGCTAGAGGACAGTGGTGTCACTGTAGCTCACTGCAACCTCAAACTCCTGGGCTAAAGTGGTCCTTGTGCCTCAGCCTCCTGAGTACCTAGGACTCGGTTGCTATCATGCCTAGCTAATTTTTCTGGTTTTTGTAGAGACAGGGGGCTTGCTTTTGCTCAGGCTGGCTTCAAACTCTTTGGCCTCAAAGCAATCCTTCTGCCTTGGCTTCCAAAGCCCCAAATGCACTCTCCCCCCAAGTTTATGACCTTATCTGTAGGATTTTACTGCTTTCAGCATCCTCCACATTATTTGCTTTGAGCCTCATGGCATCCCTGTGAGGTGGGCAGGGCAGGTGTAATCACTCCCTTTTATAGAAGAGAAAGTACAGCTCAGCTGATAGGTGTCCAAGGTTAAAGAGGCAAACTGTACCTTTCCCTGTTCATGAGCAGCCCGTCCTAGCCTCACATGACCTCCTCCCTTTCCTTAGACTCAAATGACCTCCTCTCTTTCCTACCATCTATGATACTTAAAAACACCCTGGGCTGTCTCTTGTTGCAACTATTTAAGAACTTGCTTTTCCTCGGGTGAATTGTGCATGCACCAGGGAAGGCACCATGGCCTGCACATCTCTTGCCTCCCAGAGCATGCGGAAGAGTGCAAGGAGGACTGACATCTACCGAGCACCTGCAGCTTGCCAGCCACTTCCACGCAATTCCCTTCTGATTCCTCAAGGTCACCTATGAAGAGGGAACTGTGATCACTCGTTTCACAGAGGAGGAAACAGGTTCAGAAGTTAAGGAACCTATCTGAGGTTATGCTGCTAGTAAGCTGGGCACTGTAAATGAATGAATTAGAAGGTAAGATCCTCAAATGGAAATCTGAAAAGAAGCTATACCTGGTTTTAGAAAGAAGGGGTGCAGGTCCCCTGAGCAGGGTTGCTCTTACCTCAGCAAGATGCAGTTAGCTCCAGAAAGTAAGGATGAGAGGGGTGAGGTTAAATAAAGGTCTTATGCCATTTACCCCCGAGAGGCCTTTCCTGGTTGGCAGTATCTTTTTGAGCATGAGCTCAGAGAGAAACACTAGCTCAACAGCAGGGCCTTCCTGGCTACTTAAGAGTGTGGTGAGTTGCTGTTGGATGAGGATGGTGATCTGCTACTTCTCTTAGGTCCTCTTGAAAAACTCCCCTCACCCTGGGGGTGGGAGTGAGGCTAGGGTGTCTCCGTTGGAAGAGTGAACTATGCCTGTGTGGGAAGGAGGCAGATTTCTGACCCTTCGTAAAGAGGGACCCTGCTCTCATGATTGGGGCTGAGGATGGCTCTGTAGTTTTGTTTGTGGTGAGGTGGTTTTTAAACCTCAGTATGCTTAAAGAGCACTCTAAGAGTTTGTAAAAAGGACAGATTTCCAAGCACTGCCCTGAAACAGTTTGATCCAGCAGGTCTGGGTGAATCATTAAATGCTGCAGGTGGTTCTGATACAGGCAGGCTGCAGACTCCACCTGCTTACCAGAAAGAACTCTTCTAAGCAAAAGGAGGGAGCCCCTCAGAGGCTTCTAAGACACAACTCCTCCACAGAGAGTGGCTTTCTATTTGCCCCCAGGATGGACAATACCAGGCATGCCCAAGTGAATCCTGCTGCACCCCAAGCATGGCACAATGCCCCTTAAAAACATATTTCTCTCCCAGACCAGCTCTGTTGTGACACAAATCTATTCTCCCACATCTTTCTACACTAGTTGTCCAGCGCAGTCAACCCTGCCTTGTCAGGGTCTGAATGTTCTGGGAGGTAACAGCTTCTTTTTTATCTCCCATGGCACTTCACAGTTGGTCCAGCAAGGCTGAGACTTTCTATGTGATCAAAGTTGTCCCCTCAAGACCTTTAGTTATGACAAGCTTCAAGGTCTATGACTCCATGCCCTGCCCCTAGTCCTGAACCCCTGTTCCATTTGTCTGGATAAGCTCTAAGCAGCATGTTTTTTTGCTGTGACACATTTTGTTTCCAAAAGGCACAGGCCCTAGGAGTAGAGAAGGGTACGTAAGGTAGTGGGGGAGACATAGTACCCAACCCTCCTGCCTGCTTGCCTGTCCACCTGTCCACCTGTTCACCCACCTACCCATCCATCCATCAACCCACCCACCTATTTATCTATGCAATGTGCAGGTCAGCTGAGCTCCATGCTGTACAAGGCACATGGTGAGAGATCTAGAGATACAATTTCTTTCTCATCCTCTGAGAGTTTTCCACCTAATGGGTGCACTCATAACTACAGAAAAGGCAGAATGTAGTTAGTTCCCCAGGAGAGATGTGTTCAAGGATTAGATGCAAGCTAAGGCCAGGCCAGTCCTTGGTCAGTCTCCAGCAGAGCCTCTTCCCTCATTCCAGCCATGGCAATACTGGAATATAGAGGTATTGGATTGTCTCAAGCCCCAGACGAACATTTCTCCATGATTTTTTCCAAAGGCACATTATAAGTACTGCTGTTCACACACCCTGGTCTTGGGCATACCAGTGTCAATCAGAGGGGAGCCCCACTTTCTCTCATGGCTCAGGGCTGGGCCTTGGGGCCAGGGAATAAAGCCTGCCAGGAGAAGAGATGCAATGACAGCAAAGAGGCCCTTCTTGTCACAGGGAGCACTGGTGGTGTGGGAGCCCCCAGCATCCAGCCCAGGATGGGGTAGGGCCTGCTGGAGACACTGGCAAGTTGAGTGGAAAGGGAGAGGGTGAGACCAGCAGTATATGTGGGGGTAGCTGAGCATTCCTGAGAGCACTGCTGGACTGCTGAGTGCACAGGTCCTGAGTGGGCTTCTTGGGGACAGCAGCAAAGCCCCTGTCCTCCGCATGGAACCTCAAAGGCACTAGACAAGCCAGACCTGACTTCCCTCGCCTTTCCCCACCAGGGCTGCAGAGGTAGCTGTGCCACCATCTGTCATCTTGCAGGTGGGGGATCCTACCCTTAACCTGGCTCTTTTATAGCAGTGGCTGCCTCCCCAGCCCATCACCAGTCCCCAAGGGTAAACTCACCATGGTGTCTCGCCCTGGGGAGCTGGAGCGGCTGGGCCCAGGGGCCTGGCCCTTGCCCTTTTCCCACAGTGTGTATCGGCCAATGGGTCGGTAGGTGGGGCTGAGGACTTCAGGGACTCGTGAGGGAGGAGCCTGGGTGGGCACCTGAGGTGCACTGCCCTTGCGACCATAGTTCTCCAGGTAGTCGGCCAGGTACTCAGGGCGGTTGGCTGCCTGGTAGAGCCCCTGCAGGGCGCAGAGCTCCTTCCGTGTACGTGCCAGCATGGGGCTGCGGCCCAGGTTCCCAGGGTCTATCCGGTAGCTGTCTGAGGTCCGGAGGCTGGAGAAATCCCGGGCCAGGTCTGATTGGCTGTCTGACTTCTTCTGGCTCAGGGTCACCCCCTGGTCACGGACACTCATGGGCAGGTAGCTGAGGCAGTTGTTAGTCACTCCGTAAGGGAATCCACTGCCTCCACTGAGGCCACTGCCTGAAGGCCGCTCAGTGCCACGTGTCTGGCTCTCTGCCCGCTTACCACCCCCCATGATGTCAGGTCTGAGCAGGGGGCGGCCTCGCTCGTAGTCCAGGATGGAGGAAGGGCCATAGGTGCGGGGACGGGTGAGGATGCTGGTGGGGGGGGCCGGCTTGAAACCAAGCTTCTCCTTCTCCAGGAAGGAGGTGGCCAGGTTGGCCCCATAGGAGGAGGGGGTGTAGGTGCCATAGCCCGATTTGGCGTAAGGGGCATCTGTGTAGCGGGCTGATTCCGTGTAGCGCTTCAGGGTGGAGGAGAGCTGGGACATCCTTCAGGGCGGCACTCAGTGGGGACTGGGAGCCTCATGGGCTGAAAGATAAGGAAAGCAGTCATCAGAGGGCTCTGTCAAGTGTCAGGTCCCACATGCCTGTTCCCCGTCCCAGCTGGGCCAGAACCTCAGAGCTTACCAGGGGCCACCCTGTCTATTTCCACCAGATAGGGGCTGGCCATTGAGAAGCACACACATGGACGCATGTATTCACATGGGTGCACTCATGCTTGTGCATTCACACCTCCCAGAAATCAGTCTCAGCACATCCTGGCCACTCCATGTACTCCCCTCAGAGACACAAATGAGCAAGCAGGGGCTGCCTGACCTCTGCAATCCCCCAAGCCATGCACTGTCTTCCAGTCCCAATTTCATCTGAGTCCTCTGGGCTTATGCAGAAACTCTTGAGTTGAGAGATACCACTGTCCCCAGCCCCAGGACTGAGAATGCTGGATATTTTAAGAGTTAAGGTCACTTCCTGCCCTTCTGACTTAGGTGACTAGGAGTCTTTTGAGAATCATAGACTGTCTTCCTGGAAAGATCTGAAGACCATTTAGTCAGATCCCTCATAGGGAAAAGTACGTCCATGGGTAATAGGAAGGCTGATGGGCAGGGGAGGCAGTGAGTGAGCATTTGGCAGAGAGGGGGCTGGAACTCCATCTCCAGACTATCCAAGGGCTCTTCCCTGGACACAGGTACCTGCTGCATGGTCTAGGGATAGCGGGGACACGTGTGTGGTACACATCCTCTTCATTGAGCTAAGTCTTCTGAGTTAGGGCCCCTGGGCCTTCTCCCAACAACAGGGATCCCAAATTGTTCCTAGCAATACTTCACTTGTGTAATGGGGGCCCCCTAGAGTCCAACATCCTGCACTGCAGGTGGCACTCCCAGGCCCTCCAAGTTCTTGTAGCTGGGTTGGGTCTGGTGATCACAGAAATCGCTGAATGTAGAAATTGGAGGGCCCTAGAGAATCATGCATCTTAACCTCTCTGTTTTAGTGGTGCTGATTTGCCCATGGTCACACACTAGGAGAGCCAGGGTTGGGATCCAGATCTTTCAGAATCCTGCCCAAAGCTCTTTCCACTTAACCTTAATACACTATATGCCATCAAATGTAGACTCAACTGGGGACTCTAGAATCCTATCAGTCGAAACATGCAGGCTTTTTCTAGTGGATCTGGAGTGGCAAAGGTCCTTTGGAGAGAGGAGCAAATAGAAGCAGGCCCCTTTCCTTGAAGGCATCAGGGACTCTTGGGGGAGCTCCCTAGGGGGACAGAGGCAGAGCCATCCAGGACTCTCCGACTAGTATGACTCACCTGTTGACAGACTAGCTGGGAAATTTTACCCTAATCATTTAACCTTTCTGAGCCCCAACTTCCTCACGTGTAAATGAGTGTAATAATCACACGATTCCTACCTCATGGGGTGGTTGGGAAGAATAAATGAGATAATAACCCGTGAAAGGGTTCTGCAATGACAGTGGTCATTATATCCTCCCCCAGTCCCTGCCCGCAGCCTGGCTCCTCCCTTTGTAGTTCTATAATAATGTCGGAGCTGTCTGTCTCCCGTCTGGCTGGCCTCTGACCTCAGCCCAGGGTCTCAGGCTTCCTCTGAACCCCCCTTCAAGACAAGTAAGCAGTGGGCAGACATGTAGCTGTTGAGCAGACCCTGGGTTGGGCAGCTCACAGCCTCCCCTAAACTAGCAACTCAGCCCATCAGGGCAGAGAAACTGGTGCTAAGCCCCAAATACTGAGGACTTGGGAGAAAACTCTAAATTCTAGTACATGTAAGGCTTGGGTGTAGGGAAGGGATAGGAGATGAGCAGGTGGGAACTTCCATGTAGGCTTCAGAACAGTGCCCCTTGATCCTCCCAGAGACCTCCAGCAATCTTTAGTGCAGGCTGGCATCAGAAAGGCCTGATCCAGTCTACTGTCAGCCCTTTTCCCACGTTGGCACAGGGACCTCCATGTACTCCTTCATGTATACTCCTTTGCCGGTTGAGCTCCCACCTCACAACTTTCACTGCTTCCTAAGAGAAGATAACTGGGGGGGTTAGAGGGAAATCACAGGAAGAGACAGACAGAGGCACGGGGTAGGGGTGGAGAGACAGACAGAGGCACGGGGCAGGGGTGGAGAGACAGACCAAGGCACGGGGTAAGGGTGGGGGAGTTCAGTCCTGCTCTGTTTCGCTTTGGAGAACTGCATCAATAATGCAAGGTCAAAGAGACTCCAGATCTCAAGAGCTGGGTTCTGGGACACCCGGCAGGGCAGCCAATCAGATATGACCTACTCCAGGGTATGAGCTCATGGCTCCTCCCCCTTCCCTCTCCCACATTAAGGCTCCCAGGGAATTGGTATTCTGCCTGCAGTGCCCCAAGCCTGTGACCTCTCCTGGTCCTGCTGATGACACAGAAGTGTTGGGGTCAAACAAGGTACAGAAGACAGGGTAGACAGCCCCAGAAGGCTTATGGGTGGAGGAGCAGCCATGCCTCCGGCCTAAAGAATCCCCAGAGGGCTCCCAGATCCCCATTCTTCTGTCGGCTCTACTCTGGCAACTGCAAGATTACCCCCTCCCCCCACTGTCCCAGCAGCCCCAGGAGTAGTGATGTCACTAACACCCCTGGAAGCTCTGACATCTGGGCTTACAGTTTCCATATCTCAGGACAGGGTCTCTATTTGGGCTGTGGCCTTTCATGTCTGTTCCCCCCCACCCCCAACACCTATTTTCACTCTTGAAGATCCCAGCACCTTTCAGGGTGGAACACAGCCTGGGTTAGTGCCCCTTGCCATTACCTGGCACAGCTGTTCCTGGAGGCTGCTGAATACACCCTGGGCTGGGGCCTGGGTCGTAGCCTTGGTGCGCAAGACAGGGACAGGACGGGCACTCACATGGCTTCGAGTCTCCCTGTTGCCACAGGAACGGCCTGAACTGAATGGCCCTTTCATGGGGCAGTGGGAGGCAAGCCTATTGGCTGGCACCCCCCCATACCCCTCCCTGCCCAGTGTGGGGCCCCTGCTGCCCTGCTTCTTTTACTGTTTACCCAGAGCTGGCAAGTACAGGCACGCAGATCCAGGCAGCTCCTTCCCAGGTGCTGCCACCTTGGACAATGGGGGCAGTCCCTTGCCAAGCTCCTCCTCCATGCCATCTTCACTGAGGTGCCCAACTTTTCATGTCAGAGATTCCCCATCGCATTGCTCAGTTTCCCTCTCTTGGGAGGTGAGCAGCGTTTCTCTGCACAGAGGCACTCAGCTTCCTGTCAGGACATCTGAGCCAAGTGGCCATCATCCCAGCCAGCTGGTGCTGAGCACCTTGGACCAGGCACCCAGAGCTGAGTACTTCACATGTAGCTTCTGATTGCATCTTCTCAGCAGCCTTACACCAGCACTTATCCACTTGCCACGTGCCTGGCATTCTTTTCTTTGAGGATGTATTGCATTCTTTTAAGTGGGATTCATACACAGAGTGTCCCAAAAGTCTTAGTGCAGGTTTAAGCTTGAGTTCTTTCAGACATATAAATGCTTCAAGCTTATAAACATCATTGGAAGGATTAAATTATTTAAATTCAATTAAAATTTTAAAAACTTCACAATTCAAAAAATAAATATACAAGAAATTAAATAGTGAAACATTCTCTCTTTTTTGAGATGCGGTCTTGTTATGTTGCCTAGGCTGGTCTCGAACTCCTGGGCTCAAGCTTGAGATCCTTCTGCCTTAGTTTCCCAAGTATCTGAGATTATAGGTGTGTGCCATCAGGCCTGGCATAAATAGTGACACTTTGAAATGAAGTTTTTAGCATTCATATTTCTGAAGTTATTAAAGCTTAAAACTGCAGTGAGCCTTGGGACACAATGTATTAACCTACCTAATCCTCCCCACCACACTAAGCAGGAGGGGCTAAGATGGTGCCCATTGGCATGTGAGAATCCTGGGGATCCCAGGAGTGATGAGGATTTCCCAAAGTCACTCTGGGAGCAGTGGCAGGGGTAGGTTGGGATCTGTGCTCTGTCCCCTGCAGCCAGCCTGAAGCCAAGCCTGCTACACTTCTCTGGACTCTCCAGGGGCTCAGACAGGGTTGGGGACCTGTGGGCTGAGGGTAGAGGGAAGGACTGCTAAGGATCCAGGTGTCCACAGTCCAGAACAGCATGGAAGGTACAGGTTCCTGAAGCAGCGGCCCTCAGGATTTTCCACTACAGGTGAATGAAAGAGAAGCCAGGCGCAACCTGAGCCCCAGAACAATATTGATTGGTCAGGAGATGGTCCAGGAGGCCTCCATTTCACCTGCTGTGCCAAGCTCCTGCATGTCCCCTGGCACTAGCATCTACCCTAATGCAGGTCCTGTGCAGGCCTGGTTATGACCATGCCCACTAGTCTTGTATCCTGGCTGCAGCTCAGCCCACTCCCCAAGATACTCATGCTAAATGAGTCAGGAGTTAAAACAAACCTGATCCCCCTGGGTAGCCAACCCCCTTGCATCAGCCATTGTCATTTCCTGTTGCTCCCATGAAGGGCTCCCTAACCTGCCCAGCCAGGGGAGGGACTTGCTCCCCAGGAATCTCAGGCACTCCTGGCCCTGGGGGCAGGTGATGGGTGATGCCCCACATCCAGCAACCTTCTTAGCTTCTCTCTACCCAGATCCGCTTGGTTTTCTGGGGGCAAAGGCATGCTTTGCTTCTGTGGTCTTGGGTAGAGAGTCCCTATTCAAGTTTCAGAGGTACACCTGAACAGGGTTAAGTCACTTCCTTCTTGCCCAGGTGTGCAGGACAGGTGAGTGGGAAGTCCCAGCCAGTCCCGCCAGGTGCTTGGGAACCTCCACAGTGGTGACCTCAGAGCTTCCTAAAGCCACTTGCTAACAGCATCAGAATGTGCTGACTCTGAAGGCTGGTCAGAGAAGGACTTGGGTGAGAGAGGGATCTTGTCTCCCTCCATCTATGCTCGCTGACCCTGACTCCTAGCTGCTTGAGTCACCTGCTACACTACCTGGGCACAAGCGTTCAATCCTGGAGGATGGGATGAGGGAGATCTTGGCAGGTGTGGAGGATGTGGATAGAGGGATAGGGTAGGACATATTTATGCCCGAACAGTCTGAGAACTCTGTTTACCCCTCTCAGGCCCCAGGAACCTCAGCCTGCCCCCTCCTTTCCAGTCTGTCACTAGCAGCTCTGTCTATCATGGGCTAGCAACCAGTAACCCACCAGCTTAGTGCCTAATCCTCTTGCCTGACTTTGCAAGGGGTCATCCAAGAGAATTTGGGTCCGCTTCTCTCTTTCCTGCTCCCAGCAGTTGCCCAAGGGCTGGGGAGGAGATAAGATAAAGACATTGGAGATAAAAGCAAGAATCCTGACTGGTAGAGAAGAAGTAGGTGGGTCCATGACAGTGTTTCTATAGAGTGCATCCTGATTTAGGGTTGGGAGGGGATGGCTGGACATAACTATGCTTCTAAGAAAAGGCGAAGAGATGGGCCTCCAGGCAGTATTAGTATCCATAAATTCTCTTTTCCAACCACCTCTGCCTAGGCACGCTCCTGGTGCTCCCTCCCCAGGGGAGAGTCCCATCTCCTTCCCTCTCCTTCAGGGTTTCATCTTCTCTCTGTCCTCCTCTGGAGGAGACTTTGGTCTGGTCCACAGCACCCACCAGGCCCCTTGGGGTGGCTTCACCTGTTCCCCCAAACTCACTGACATCTGCCCTCTAAACAGGGGCCCAGTAAAGCTCAGATACCCCAAAGGGGCAGTTACTGACCTGTGTCCAGGGGCACTGGATAGGACCTGGGGGCTTCTCCTTCCCCAGCAGGGCAGGAAACGCAGTGGAGAGCCCAGAAGCCGGAGTCTGACTTGGGGCTGGGTAATCCGGAGCTCAGGTTACTGACTCTGATATATATAGTATCTTATCTGACCTCGCAGACTTGCAGAGATGGCTGGCTAGACTCACATTCCAAGCCCCGGGAGAATTAAAGGGGCAGTGCCATGCCCACCCTTGAGGGGCGGCCCTATCGGGCCAAAGCCAGCCAAGGAAGGAGATCTAGTAGGACTCTCGGAAGGGGGCATTTTAAAGGGCAATAGTAGGGGACTCAAAGGGAAACAGAGGATAGGAAAGATGGTGGAGGGGTGGGTGTGGAACTTGAGGCAAAACTATGGAGAAGGCAGACTCTCTGGAGCTGTCAGTTGCAAAATTAGAGAACAGGAAGAAGCCATACTGCCTGTCCAACTCCTTTAACTGTGAGATGGAGTAGACCTCCAGATAGAAAGCAGCTTGCTCAAGGGCGTATAGACAGTGACAGGCAGACAGGGACCAGCACTCAGGTTTCAGTATGATACTCTTTTATAACAGACTTCTCAGGACTAGGCTTAGATTCTAGTTCTTTCTCTTATTGGCTCTAAAACACTGGGCAAGTCACTTAAATTCTCTGAATCTTAGTTATTTAAAACAAAAAATGGTAATAATAATAATAATGGTATATCTCATAGTTGTGAGAAATAAATATTTGTAGATTTCTTGGCATATAGTAAGAACTCAATAGTAATGATGATGATATTGAATACTTCCACTTATTACAATTAGTAGTAGGGTTAGTAGTAGCACCTTACCAGCGAACTTTGAGGGAGAAAAGGGCCTCCAGTCTACCCCTCAGGGAATGCTCCTTTCTAATGCCAGAGAACAGCCACATGGGTTTCTGAATTGGGCCATGTCCCATAACTGGGAAGGGCAGATGAGGCTTGTCAACTTCCTAGATGTCCAGTCCACCAAGCAGAGAAAGGTCAAGTCTATTTGGGCTCTTCTCCCGTTGCCAAGAAAGATAAGGCAAGCACAATTTCCCCAGGCCAGCAGGAGAATGCCCGGGCCCTCTGGGGAGGTTCCACTCTACCTGTGTAAGAGCTTGGATTCCAGGACCTCAGAAGCGAGCCGGACAGGGTCACAGGAAGGAACAGGGTTCTTAGCCTTTCTGGTCTTGGTGTACTCGTCTGCTCCCAGGATGTTTCTCCTGTTTCTCGATGGCTCTCACTGAGGACTGGGAGTACCCCAGGCTGGTGCCTCCACCCTGTCTCAGCACAGGCTACTGACTCAGCCTGGGTCCTGATGATGCACCTCAGAGGACGCCCTCATTCCAGTCCTCATTCCGACTCCAGCAGTCTGGCATGCATCTACAGCATCAGAGGAGTGGGGGATGCCCCAAGACTAGCCCGTCCAGCTCTCCTTTTCTTGCTTTCCCAGGTCCATTCGGGGATGTTTTCATGCCCACGCCAGAGGAGGTGAGCAGCCCCTACCACTGTCTTCGGTTCAGCGCCATTCTCGGCCAGATCAGGAGGTAGGGTGTTCACTCCCGGGGGAGAGCTGGAATGGGATGGCCAGGGCTTCCCTTGGCTGTTACGAGTAAGTTGCTTGTCTTGGAGCACAGCGTGTCTACTTATGGTTTGGGATTGGCGAGAATTTCAAAGATGCCTCTTTCTGGTTTGGGATTGGTGGGAAATCTCCCCTTCCGCTTAACTGATGCCCTCCCCCACCCCCAACCCCCTTTGGCAAACTGACCAGAGACAGCACCGGAGCCTTGAGAGCAGGGAGTTAAGTGAGCTGCACCGGCACGTGGGGAGGGGCTTGTCAGTGTCCAGGCGTCACTCCCAGGCCACATACCCACACAGGGCATAGCGACGTGGACCCGCCGAAGCAGCATTTCCTTAGAACACAGTGATGAGCACACAGATGGTTCTTCCTAGCACTCCGGGCTGTCAGCTGTCAGCCCTCATACAACTGGCATCCACAGCTGGGGCTCCCCTGCACAGCCGGCCCTCGCCCTACATTTCTAGTGCTCATTCTGCCCAGACTGTAGTGGACACCTCACTTTCTGAGCCTCAGACCGGCGCTGACCTCCTCATCCCCCCTCCCTGATCTCCGACAGGTGGCACGTACCTGCCTCTTCTCGGAGGATGGGCGAGTCGAACCGGGCACAAGCATGGAGCCGCGGGTGAGTCCCGGCTGGCACTGGCGCGGCGCAGTGAGCAGCAGCTGACGCAGAGGGCTCCCTGGCCTCGGCTCCTGCCCGCCTCTCCCCCACCTCCGCCGGGGGCCCAGAAAGGACCTTCCCGGGAAATCGGCGCCACCCAGCGGGCAGCAGCCTCATTGCGCCCGGGCCGGCAGAGCCACAGCCCGCGTCACGCGTCACTGAGACGCGTCACGCCTATTGGCTCGTTTCTATTGTGGCGTCATTAGAGCCCCGCCCGGGTAGGGTCTCCCTGGCAACCTGTATATACAGAGAACCACGTGGAGGAAAAGCACGCGAGCTTGGAGGGGGTGGAGCGCCCAAAGAGGTGGACAGGAATGTGACATGGCCCGGCAGCTGGAAGGTATTGAGAAAGAGGAAGGGTCAGGGAAGAAGGCTGGGAACTTGAGCCCCGGGGCATATACACTTTCAGTTCTCAGGGAAGGCTAAAGGTTCCTGCTCCTTCCGATAGGGTGGGGTTGTGTTCCTCTTCTCTTTTTCTTACTCTTAAAGGCACTCTGCACCCACTTTATTTCCATGAGACCAGTGGTTAGTGATGACGGCCTGAGTGGGTGCAGAGGCATTGAGTCAGTGGAAGGAATTCTCTTTAGACAGGTTTTTGCCCCTCCCCTTTCTTGTCCACCTGTCCCCCTCCATGCTGATGAAGAAAACCACACAACCACGTAGACTGGTGCCAAATCCAGGTTTTCAGCTTCACCTGGACCATCTGTCTTTTCAGGTGTCCTTAGCTCCTCCCACTGTCCACCACAGATGTCTCTACTCATCACCACTCTGCTCAAGTCCCTCCTTTTCTATTTCCCAGAGAAATTAGAGGCAGTCAGGAGGGGAACACTTAAATTTCTACCTACAAACATATCTGAATCCATTCTTGCTTCTACTTCAGGAGCAGTGAAAGAGGTGTTCTTTATCTTGTCCAAGACGAATCCCTTTTGGATCTCAAGCCTTTATGTTTCCCAAGGGCTCTCATTCCATCACTTCATTTTATAGCTAGGGATAGAACAAGCCAGGCGCTCTTCTAGGAACTGGAGATACAGCTGTGAAGAGGAGCTTACATTCTAGCAGAAGCAGAACGATAACCAAATAAGTAGAACATGTAGTGTATGAAATGGCCCTGAGAGCGGTGGGGCACATGGAGCAGGGAGGGGTATGTGCCATGTGTCAGGGAAGGTGGAGTCTGAGTGACTAGAAGGAGACCAGGAGCAAGACATGTGCATATCTGGAGAAAGAATATTCTAGGCAGAGGGAACAGTAAACGCAAAGTTGCAAAAGTGGGAGTTACTTGCCAATTTTGAGGAAGAACAAGGTCAGTGTGGCTGGAATGAAGAGAGAGAGAGTGGGAGATGAAATTAACAGATAAGGGAGGTTGGTGGCACTTGTGGCTCAGTAGGTAAGGCACTGGCCCCATCTACCGAGGGTGGCTGGTTCGGCGCCAGCCAAACTGCAACAACAAGAACAACAACAACAAAATAGTTGGGGGCGGTGCTTGTGGCTCAAAGGAGTAGGGCACCGGGTACTGGAGGTGGGGGGTTCAAACCCAGCCCTGGCCAAAAAAAAAAAAAGAAAAAATAGTTGGGCATTGTGGCCTGTAGTCTCAGCTACTCGGGAGGCTGAGGCAAGAGAATTGCCTAAGCCCAGGACTTGGAGGTTGCTGTGAGCTGTGATGTCACAGTACTCTACTGAGGGTGATAAAGTGAGACTCTGCCTCTAAAAAAAAAAAGGGAGGCACTCATTTATAGGTCCCCAAGGTCATTCTGATGACTGTGGCTTTTACTCTTGAGATGTTTTGAACAGAGGGGGGACATGGGTCTGACTTTTGTTTTAATAGAATCCCAATCCCTTTAGCTACCGTACGGAGAATAGATCTGAAGGGAGCCAGAGCAGAAGCGGGAGATTACATGGGAGGTCACTGCGAGCACCTGGTGAGAGATGGTGATGGCTCAGGGTTAGCAGGGGAGCAGGAGAGGCGATGCCAAGTGGTCGGATTTGGGGTGGATTTAGAATGTGGAGCCAGAAAACAGGGTTTTCTGACAGATTAAGTAGTATGAGGGCAAGGATGGAGTTTTTGCCTGAACTTATAACTTAAGTGAGGAAGGATGTGGAAGGAGCAGGTTTGGGTGGAGTGGTGGGGAGTGGCAGATAGATCAGGAGCCTGGTTTAATACATCGTGACTTTGGGATGTCTATTACGTGTCCAAATGGAGAGGTCAAGAAAGCAGTTGGATGTGCTGGTTGGGTGTGGTCTGGGCTGGCAATAATAAAATTGAGGATCAGCAGCATATGCATGTTATTTAAAACCACGAGATTAGAAGAATTACCAAGGGAGCAAGTGTAGGTAGCCAAGATGTGCAAAGACTGAGTCCTGGAGCTCTGCAGCACTAAATGGTTCTAGAGGTTGCTCGGAACAATTAGAGAGACTGAGGAATGGCCGGTGGAGTGAGGAGCACCCCACCTCCCCACAGGAGGTGGTGGTGTGCTGGAAGTCCAGAGAAGAAAACTTGCCAAGGAGGAAAGAAAGACCTCTCGTGTCAATTGCTGTCAGGTTAAGTAGGTAGGGTAAATCTGAGAATTGATCTAGGAGGTTGTTGGTGACCTTGATAAGAACAGTTTTGGGTTAAGTGGTGGGAGTGAACGTGACTGGATGTTAAGAAAGAATAGGGGAGAGGTAGAAACAGTATAGGCCACAAGGAAGGAGAGAAATTGGGTGGGAGCTAAAAGAAGTGAGGTCAAGAAAATTATTGAAGTGGGAAAAATAGCTAACTGTTATATGCTGTTGGGAAAGAGCCGGTAGAGAGTGAAAATTGATGATATAGGAGAGAGTAGGAGAATGTCTAGAGCAATGTCCCTGATTAGGTGAGAAGGCATGGGATCAAGGGCAGCAAGTGTTTGGTGAGAGACATGCATGGTTCATGTAAAGCAGCGGTTTTCAACTAGTGTGCCATGAGAGGATCTTAGGTATGCCACAAAAATTTTTAAAGATCATTAATTAAATTATTATTATTGTAATTTTTTTTTAGACAGAGTCTCACAGAGTCTCACTATGATGCCCTTGGTAAAGAGCTGTGACATCACAGCTCACAGCAACCTCAAACTCTTGGGCTTAAGTAATTCTCATGCTTCAGCCCCCCAAGTAGCTGGGGCTTCAGGTGCCTGCCACAATGCCCAGCTATTTTGTTGTTGTTGTTGTTGCTGTCGTTGTCATTCTTGTTTAGCAGGCCCAGGCCGGATTCAAACCCACCATCCCAGGTGTATGTGGCCAGCACCCTAACCACTGAGTTACGGGTGCTGAGCTAATTAAATTATTTCAAGACATTCAAAGCACAGTAAGTATATTCTTTCTTTGATCCACGTAATTTAAGTGTGCCATGGAAGTTTAACTATAGGTTCAAGTGTGCCATGACATAAAAAAGGGTGAAAAACACTGGTCTAAGGTAAAGAGAGGGCACACTATTCAGGCACAGATGCAGGGAGGTAGAGGAAGCTAGTGGATATTCTGTCCTGATAGCCTTTTTCTTTTTTCTCTTAGTGAATTAGGAAGCAAGGTAACTGATAGAATGAAAGAGGAAGGGTTGGAAGATTTTAGGAGTTATAAAACAGTCCTGGAGAGCAGTGATTCTCCAACATTAGTATGTATCACCATACTTAGAGAGCCTGTTATAGCCTTCCCACCCCACAGACTTTCTGATTCAGTTGATCTGGGCTGGGCCTGAGAATTTGCATTTCTAACACGTTCTGGGTGATAACTGCAGCTGCTGGAATGGGAGGGCCATTTGACAACTACTGTGCTGGAGTGTGGGAAAGCTCATGGACTGTAGCAATACAATTGGCTGTCTGGCAACATCAAGGGCCCATTTGAGGTGAGAAATCATGACTTGAAAGTGTCTGCAATCAGCATTCTTCTCACTGCATTCACAGTCGCTTGCGTGGGTTGGAGTCCTGTATCTTTAAAACTTCATTTTTCTACAGACTTTTCTTTGACATATAATTGGCTCTATGTCCTTTCCCTTTAAAAATGAAAATCTCTAACTGAGGTTCTAGCTCTCTCCTGTTCACAGTTCTCTTGGCAGAGTTGTACATACTGTATTTCCCTGCCTGCCTCCTCGTCTAATGCAACATCCACAAACTTCAGGAAACTTCTCTTACATAGTTTTTTTGCTTTTTTGAGACAGAGTCTCAAGCTGTCGCCCTGAGTGGAGTGCCGTGGCATCATAGCTCACAGCAACCTCCAACCCTTAGGCTTAAGTGATCCCCTTGCCTTAGTTTTTCTATTTTTAGTAGAGATGGGGTCTCGCTCTTGCTCAGGCTGATCTTGAACCCGTGAGCTCAAGCCTCGGCCTCCCTGAGTGCTAGGATTACAGGTGTGAGCCACCGAGCTTGGCCGTCTTACATAGTTTTTTACTCATCTCTTGGATGCTCAAGCCAATGGACACTTTTTAGTTATAATCAATTACTTGACCACCTGCAAATTCGATGCCTCCATGTCCTCCTGGCAGTTCTCTCCTCCTTTAGGTTTTGTGACACAGTGCTTTTCTGGTTTCCCCCCGACCACACCTTCTCATTCTTTTCCTCGGCTGTTCCTTCACCCTTTTTATTTCTCGGGCAGCTTTAAGCACAGTGATTGTTATATGTGCAGGTTGTAGATTTACAGAGATAGCTTCTGATTTCTCTGGTTCTTGGATGTGAGACCTGAAACGTCTATATCTGTTTCTTTCTATTAAAAAAAAAAAAAAGGGCCAGGTGTGGTGGCATGCACCTGTAGCCCCAGCTACTTGGGAGGCTGAGGTGAGAGGATCGCTTGAGTCCGGGGTTTTAAGTCCAGCCTGAACAATATAGAGAGACTCTGTCTCTAAAAAAGAAAACTGAAGACAGTAGTAGTACCTGCCATATAGGGTTGATCTTAACAATGCCTGGTGGTATATAAGATTATCACCCAATCAATTACTTTTCTATCAGCTACTACTCATACGGGCTGACGATGCTAAAATATTTATTTTCAGGGCTGACGATGCCCAAATCTTTATTTTCAGGTAGGCCTCGTTCCTGCGCACCAGTTGTAATTATCTAACTGCCTCCTGACATCCCTTGGATGTGCCATCAGCATCTCAACTTTGATATGTGCAAACCTTAAACTCAGCATTTGCCACTCTGTTGCCCTTTTTCATTCCCCACATTCATAAATGGTACCACCATCCTCTAGTTCCCTAGGCAGAAATTTGTTAGTTTCTAGCTTCTCTCAGCCCCCTAATCCTGACAGAGGTATTATCTTACCCTGCAAACTCAGATATGCAGGAAATATAACATTGTTTTTCTGCAATATAACTACATGTCTATTTTGAGCCAGCCCCTGTTCTACTGGAGTGGTGGGCACTTAATTTTAGTCCAATGGTGGAATCTCCCCCCCATCCTCTCTCTAGGGATTGCTTACATTCTGGGAAGGCGTCTCTGATATTCCTCTAAAGCCCTGGAGGAAGTGGCTCCTGTTATTAAGTGGTCACCCAGTATCTGCTGAGAGGTCCACTGCTTGGTTCCTGCTTGCATGGCCTCCTGGTGTCTCTCTGCTGCCTCTGGGTTGCTCTTGACAAACAGGGATAATTCTTCTGCTACTGTCCCTTGGGGGTAGCACAAGGAAGTATGGTACTGTCCATGGTTCAAGCTGCTTCCAAAATAGGGTGCACTCTGTAGTCATTTCTTCTTTCTGGGACCTTGTCTCCTTCTTCAGGCTCTACCTAGGACACAGGTCTGGGGCCCCTCTGCCATCTGATCTTGAATACCTACTTGGGGTTTTCCTGTGTCTGTGAGCTCGTGTGCCTGAGGACAGAGCCCACCCCTGTGTGTGTGTATTTGCTGGTGGTGCTGGTGGTGTTGGTGCTATGGAGCTGGAAGTAAATATCAGTGCCAGGTCTTGCTTTACCCAAGATACTTTCTCTGTCCAGACTGGGGGTCCTGTCTGTTTTCTTAAGGATATAGGCAATTGAAATTCAAAAGTGGCTTCCCATTTCCTCCCTCATTTTTTTGTTATCAAATCCTTTGAATGAGGCATAAGCACAAAAGCTTGGCTGCTCAAAGTGGGGCTGTAAGGGAGAAAGGAAAGAAACCACAAAAAGTATTTAAAACTGTCATCCTATGCTGGGGACAGTGGCTCACGCCTGTAATCCTCGCACTCTGGGAGTCTGAGTGGGGTGGATTGCTTGACCTCAAGAGTTTGAGACCAGCCTGAGCAAGAGTGAGACCCTCCACACTCCTAAAAATAGAAAAAAATTAGCAGGGTATTGTGGTAGGTGCCCCCAGTTACTTGGGAGGCTAAAGCAAGAGCCCAGGAGTTTGAGGTTGCTGTGAGCTATGATGCCACAGCACTCTATTTAGGGTGACAGAGTGAGACTCTGTTTCAAAACAAACAAACAGCAAACAAACCAATAAACAAACAAACAAACAAAAAATCCCTGTCATCTCACCGTAGCCCCTACATCTAGTGGTGACCTTTAGCCCCTCCCCCAAATTCCCCTTCTCCATCCCCCCTGCTCCTGTCCTCGTGTGGGGTTTTATTCTTGTATTTTGCAGCTCTGGCAATATTTTCTTCCTAACTATGATGGCCAGGTTGTTGAAGCAGTGGGGTGTTTTGCAGGTGCAGATCCTTGCCAGAAGAGAAGATGAGGAAGGTAGAGTGACCCATAAAATAACCTGAAAGATATTTTCCCTTCACTAAAGTCGGACACTAAAATTTAAGACACTCAATAAAGGACGCATCATTAGGAATTCACAGATCTCAAATTAGCAGACATGTGTATTGTATGATTTCCACTTATCGGCCCTGTGTGATGTAACATTTTTTGGATTTCTCTGCAACTTCCACATGGGAGTGGCAAATCTGGTTTGTTTCGCTACAGATGACAGATAGTTAAATGTTCTTTTTGTGTCCGGTTCTTCTTTTTTTATGAGACAGAGCCTCAAGCTGTCACCCTGGATGAGTGCAGTGGCATCACAGCTCACAGCAACCTCCAATTCCTGGGCTCAAGCGAGTCTCCTGCCTCTGCCTCCTGAGTAGCTGGTACCACAGGCGCCCGCCACAACGCCCAGCCATTTTTTGGTTGCAGCCGTGATTGTTGTTTGGCAGGCCTGGGCTGGATTCGAACCCGCCAGCTCAGGTGTACGTGGCTGGCACCTTAGCCCGTTGAGCCACAGGCGCTGAGCCTTGTGTCAGGTTCTTCAGACACCCAGTGCCTCCTGATTCTATGATTTCCACTTGATATTGCCCTCACTGACCCAGTCAGGGTCTTTAAGCCTGCTTTAGGGAAACCAGCTTGAGATTAGATCCTGTGAATTTTGAAGCCTTGGTAGGAATAATCAGGAAAAATTATCATGTTTTTTACTTTTTCAAATTTTACTTTTATTTTTGAGTTTTTAAAAAAAATGGTAATAAGGCGGTGCCTGTGGCTCAGTGAGTAGGGCACCGGCCCCATATGCCACGGGTGGTGGGTTCAAACCTGGCCCCAGCCAAACTGCAACAAAAAAATAGCCAGGCGTGGCTCGGCACCTGTGGCTCAATGGGCTAAGGCGCCAGCCATGTACACCTGAGTTGGCGGGTTCGAATCCAGCCCGGGCCCACCAAACAACAATGACGGCTGTAACCAAAAAATGGCCGGGCGTTGTGGTGGGCACCTGTAGTCCCAGCTACTTGGGAGGTGGAGGCAAGAGACTCGCTCAATTTCAGGAATTGGAGGTTGCTGTGAGCTGTGATGTCACAGCACTCTATCCAGGGTGACAGCTTGAGGCTCTGTCTCAAAAAAAAAAAAATAGCCAGGCGTTGTGGTGGTTGCCTGTAGTCCCAGCTATTTGGAGACCGGAGGTTGCTGTGAGCTGCGACGCTACAGCACTCTACTAAGGGTGACAAAGTGAGACTCTGTCTCTAAAAAGAAAAAAAAAGTCAATAGATTTAAGGACACTAATGTTTTTGTTACATGGATGAACTGTATAATGCTGAAGTCAGGGCTTTTGCTGTACCCATCATCCAAATAGTGTTCACTGTACCTGATAGGTAGATTTTTATCTCTCCTGCCCTGCCAACCTCCCCCCTCTTAGTTTTCACTGTCCATTATACTATTTTATGACTGTGTATACCCACTGGTTAGTTTCCACTTATTAGTGAGAACATGTGGTGTTTGTTTTTCCATTCCTGAGATATTTCATTTAAGATAATGGTCTCTAGTTCCATCCAATTGCTACAAAAGATATTATTTCAGTCCTTTTTATGGCTGAGTGGTACTATCACACACACATATATGGATATATGTATATATTATCACATTTTCTTTATCCACCCATCAGTTGCTAGGCACTTAGATTGATTCCATGTCCTTACAGTTGTGAATTGTGCTGTGATAGACATTTTGGTGCAGGTGTCATATTTTTTTTTTATTTTGCTTTTATTCAGCTGCCTTTCAACTCTTCTTAGTTTGGAGGTTTTGTTTTTTTTTTGTCCTTTCTTCCTTTAGCGATTCTCTTGCCGATTGCCTCCCAAGTAGCTGGGATTACAGGCGCCCGCCATAACGCCCGGAGGTCTTCTTTCCTGTTAGTAGAGACGGGGTCTTTTACTCTGGCTCACTCAGGCTTATGTTGGTCTCGAACTCTGTGAGCACTGGAAATCCACCCACCTCGGCCTCCCACAGCACTGGGACTACAGGCCTGAGCCACCACGCTTGGCCTGCAGGTGTCATTTTTACAAAATGACTTCTATCCTTTTGGGTATCAGTAGTGGAATGGCTTGAAAAAAGGTAGGTTTGCTTTTAGTTCTTTGAGGAATCTCCATATTGTTTTCTGTAGGGGTTGTACTAGCTCACATTCCCACCAACAGTGTATAAGTCTTCCCTTTTTCCACATTCATGTCAGCATCTATTGTTTTTTGACTTTTTAGTAATGGCTATTCTCACAATGGTACAGTAGCATCTCATTGTGATTTTAATTTGTATTTCCCTGATGATTAGTGATGTTGAGCATGTTTTCATGTATGTTTTTGCTATTTGTCTATCTTCTTCTTCTTTCTTTTTTTTTTTGAGACAGTCTCACTTTGTTGCCCTGGGTAGAATGCTCTGGCATCATAGCTCACAGCAGCCTCAAACTCTTGGGCTCAAGCCATTCTCTTGTCTTAGCCTCCCAAGTAGGTGGGAATACAGGCGTCTGCCACAGGGCTAATTTTTAGAGATGGAGTCTTGTACTTGCTCAGGCTGGTCTCAAACCTGTGAGCTCAGGCAATCTACCTGCCTTGGCCTCCCAGTCTATCTTCTTTTGAAAAAAATCTGTTCATGTCTTTTGCCTGCTTTTTGATGTTTTTTTTTTTTTTGTGCTGATTTATTTGAATTCTTTGTAGATTTTGAATATTAATCCTCAGTCAGATGTAGAGTTTACAAGTATTTTTTTCCATTCTGTAGGTTGTCTATTTACCAGATTGATTATTTCCTTTGCTGTGCAGAAAATTTTTAGTTTAATTAAGTCCTATTTACTTATTTTTGTCATCAACGTATTTGCTTTCAGGATGTTAGCCATAAATTCTTTGTTTAAGCCAATGTTCAGAAGAAGGAAAAACTTTTAAATCATTTAAAAGTTGCATGCAGTTTCCAATTTCTGGAGAGGAAAACTTCAGTTCATCTCAGGGTCTGACTGATTCTTTGCTTTGGGAAAATCACTACAAAGTGCTTTTTATTTCCTAACCATGAAGCAATATCCTCCATTAACTTGAGAGGCATGTTAAACATGTTTGAAAGGGAATCGTGTTTTTAGGGTTCATGCTTTCCTGAAGGCAGTGGTGAGAAAGACATTTCTTTGTTTTTCCAGGGCTCTGGGGAACACTGCAGCTGAGTCTTGGCCCAGCTGGCCTTGAGGAGCTGAAGAGTGAGACAGAAGGACTAGGGGGGCAGGAGGTGAAGCTTTTCCTCATCAGAGGGACAGAGGTGAGGAACTGGGCAGCCTTTGGATGTCCTACAGGTCTCATGAAAGCACGTAGAGTGAGAATAAGATGGAGTCTGTCCCGCCAGGGCAGACGTGACACAGCTGGTCTGATCTGTTTGAGTCCTGCCTGACCTTCACCCCCTGTCTCCTGTTCTTGCTGTTTTGTAAATTTAGCTCCCACCCACCCTAAAGATGCCTATCTTGAGTAGTCTAGGTGGATTGATTTAGGGAATTAACTTTTGTGGGTTTTTGTTTTGGGGGGGATGTCAAATGATCCTTTATTGAAACATTTTTCCTTGTACCACCATTGATGTCATCTATGATGTCATGAGGGTGGCGGCCATCAACATTGCAGCCCACCCACTGGGCCATCCCCTAGATCTCTTTAAGGTTCCAGAGAGTTCTGGCTAAAGATCAGTGCCACATCTGTCTGGAAATGTTGACAATCGCATCAAAAGTGGTATTTCCATTGTGTTTAATGTTTTCTGTTTCTTTCTGTCTTTTGGTGGTTCCTTGAGGGGTTTGAAGATGAGGGCAGAGGCAGAAGGTACCACTTCAATCTGGGCCTGTCTGTTCTGGATAGTCAGTTTCACTGTAATCCTCAGACCCTTCCAGTCACCGGTTGCCTTGGCAATGTCATCATCAACCTTTTTTGGAGACAAACCCAGGGGCTCATCTTGGGGGCCAGGGCAGATGTGGCACCAACTTTGCCATCGGTGCATCTCAGGTGCACGACTTTGATCTTGTTGGGGTCGAACTTAGGTGGCATGTTGGAGGTGGCTAGTATCAGATGAACCCGGATTTAAGACGACCGAAGAAAGTTGCACCTTGGCCTCTTCTCAGCCGAAAGGAGGTGATTAACTTTTGAATTGCAGTGTTATTTTGGATCATGAGTTATACTGATTATTGTTTACTATGGGTCATGGGTTTGGCCAATTATTGTTTAAGACAAGGGTTAACATGGTCTTCACTTTGAACTCAAACATATAAAACTGTAATGTTAGACATGGAAGATCAGAACAGTCTGGGAGAATCTACTCTCACTGTTCTCCAGAATCCTGGCCTTCTGACAAAAGTTTGGTGGACCTATCCCTGTCTCTGAGTATTGGCTGACAGTGACAGGTGGCCGGACCCTCTTTGTCCAGTAACACTGTTGGTGTCCCAGGTAGCTGGCTTAGATGGACATTTTCTGGAGGTATTGAATTTTATGTGTGCTGTTGTTGCCAGAATTTCTTTCTATACTCAGTCCTTGATCTTGGAGTTCAAAAATGATAGCACTACCATGTGGATAAGTGAAAGGACAGCGCTTATTGACAGAGAAGGAAATAGATAAGGGAAAGAAGGGCAACAGAAGCTCAGCTAGCCAGCTGGGGAGGGGAGCCCTTGTGAGCAGCTCCTGTGAGCCCTTTGTCTTAAGGGTCCATCTACTGCCTGCAATTATGGGGGTCTTGGAAATACAGGTCTGGAACTTGTGATCCTAAAATTAGCAAATGAATGTGGTCTTTACAGTTCCTGTCCTAGGTGAGGCAGCCAGACGATGTGTGCTTTCCACTCCAGGAGGGACCCCAGACAAGAGACTGATCAGGCTGCTTTTCTCTGACCCTGCTTGAGTCCAGAGAATGTGGTCTAGAAAAGGCCTATTTGCCCAGGCTCAGAAAATGAGGGGCCTCTGTCCTGTTCTGAACTGGGGAACCCTGTTTCATTATAAGCCTGTGAGTGGTTTATTAGGGCTGGAGGCATAACCCAGCCCTGAGGATGAGGGATGTATCCATGTTTCATGGAGAAAATGGGCTTTCTACCATGAGCCGTGCTGAGGCAGGAAATAATGAATGCTGGTGGTGAGTTTTGGATTACCTCTAAGGAGAAACTTGCTCCTCTGTGGGCCTTGTGGCACTATGTTCTGGACTGAGGTGTTGGTGTACTCAAAGCCTTCCTGGGCTAGAGGTGAGCTGACCCTTACCTCTGAGAGCTGGGCTGAGGAGTGTCCTATAAGGGCCCTCTTGTTCTACCTCCCCTGCCTGAGTTCAGTTGCTACTGAACAGCCCCACCCTGGTAGGGCAGTAGTTCATGTAACTAACATCCATGGTCTAGTCTGGCTCTACCCAGTAGAATTTTTTTTTATTAAGTCATTTGTATATAGATCATGAATACATTTATGCCATTATGGGATTCAATGTGTTGATTATTTGTACAAATTGGAGTGTTACATCCTACTAATTAACATAGACTTCACCTCATTTCCCCAATCACAGTGTTAAGACATTTGTGTTCTACACCTGATAGATCCAACTTGTACTTGCAATATGCTCCATAGGTGTGGCCCCCTATTAACCCTCCCTCTATCAATCCTCTATTGACCCCACCCCATCCTTCCCTTCCCCCTCCCCTTCCCTCCTTCATCCTGGCCTATAGTTGTGATTCATCTTTCATATGAAAATGTGAGTGATTATAAATTGGTTTCATAGTAGTAGTGAGTACACTGGATATTTATTTTTCCGTTGCTGAGATACTTTACTGAGAAGACTATTCTCCAGCTCCATCCATGTAAACATAAAAGAGGTAAAGTCTCCTTTTTTTTTTAAATGCTGAATAGTATTCCAAGGTATACATATACCATAATTTATTAATCCACTCATGGGTCAGTAGGCATTTGGGCTCAATTATGAACTGAGCGGCAGTGAACAATATGGTACAAATATCTTTGTTGCCAAATGATTTTTGGTCTTTTGGATATACACCTAGAAGAGGAATTGCAGTCTACAGTTAGATCCCTGAGTGTTCTCCAAACTTCCTTCCTAAAGGAACGTACTAGCTTGCATTCCCACCAGCAGTGCAGAAGTGTTCCCTTTTCTCCACATCCATGCCCCCAGTAGAATTTTTGGGGATTGTGGAGATGATTTTGCTCTAATATGTCAGCCACTAGCCACATATTGCTATTGAACACTTGAAATGTGGCTGGTGTGAATGAGGAAATGAATTTTTAATTTATGTAAATTTAATCAGTTTACATTTAAATCTAAATAGCCACTGAGAGTGAGTGGCTACCATATTGCATAGCAGTATGGATAACATGAAAGCATAAAGCTGAAATCTGGGCCCAGAGCTATGATGATGGCTGTCATCATGAGAGAACTTAGAGGCTCAGAGAGGGTAAGTAGCAGAGCCACCCGAGACGGCCCCATGTCAGGAGAGCAGAGTCTCCTAACCATTCCAAGGCTCAGCCTGCCTGACAGCAGGTCCCTCCCTGCAGGTGACTACACCATGGACAGGTACATGGTTGCCAGACAGTGGGATGAGTATCAGGCCTGAACTACAAATGGGTTACCTGTCCCCCTCTGTGACTGTCTGGCTTGACCCTGTCATGTCAGCCCTCCCTGTCCATCTGTCATAAGTCCAGAGAGTGCAGGCAATCCACCACTGCCTCATCTGTCCTGTTGCATCTCCACATCTGAGCCAGCACCCCACCCTCCCTGTCCTTCCATGCCCTCTCATGGCCCTGTCACTGCTCTAGACTGAGCAAGTTGTGCTTTTTCCTCAACTCTTTCTCCAAAGCTCTTCTTGATCTCCTTGTCTTAAGCAAAACACACTGTCCCTGGAGGACATCATTTTCCTGGAAGCCCTCCCTCTTAAGTCGAATCTGTTATTTTTTATTATCTACCCATAGCTCAGGGGCAGGAGGTGGGCTATTAGTTTGCATGGACTGCAACAACAAATTACCAGGAATAGTTGGCTTAAAACCACAAAAATGTCTCACAGTTCTGGAGGCTGGAGTCTGAAATCAAGGTGTCAGAAGGGCCACACTCCCTCTGACCCTCTAGAGGAAGATCCTTCCTTGCCTCTTCCAGCTTCTGGTAGGCTCCAGATGTTCTTTGGCCCCTGGCAGCGTGCCTGCAACCTCTGCCTCCATCTTCACGTGGCCATCTTCCATCAGTGTCTCCTGTTTCCCTGTGTCCAAGTTTCTTTTGTTAAGGACACTAGTCATTGTATTAGGGCCCACCCTAATTCAGAATAACCTTATCTTAAATTGATTGAATCCACAAAGACCCTATTTCCAAGTAAGTTACATTGACATGTAGTGGGATAAGTGTTTTTTTTTTTTTTTTTTGAGACAGAGCCTCAGTTTGTCGTCCTCAGTAGAGTTCTGTGGTGTCATAGCTCACAGCAACCCCAAACTCTTGGACTCAAAGAGATTCTCTTGCCTCAGCCTCTCTGGTAGCTGAGACTACAGGCACCCACCACAATGCCTGGCTAGTTTTTAGAGATGGTGTCTGGCTCTTGCTTAGGCCAGTCTCGAACTCCTGAGCTCAAACAATCTACCCATTTTGGCCCCCCAGAGTGCAAGGATTACAGGTGTGAGCCACTTCACCCAGCAGGGGATGTGTCCTTGCTTGCCTCTCTTTTAAGTGCCCCTGTTCTCTGGAGCTCCTGGTGTCTGATTATGCCATAGTAACCCTTCCTTGTTGACAGCTGCTGGCTCCTGGGCACTTAGTCTCCTTCACAACTGGCCCATTGTCTTCCTCTCCGCCCTTCTGCTTCACCGTTCTGGGTCATTTCAGCAGCCACAGGGATGAATGATCCTCCCAAATCTCTGGCATGTCACCTTTGGACCTCTTCTTGAGTGTTAGGTTGTGAAATGGTGCACGTGGGTTTGAGAAAAGATCTCCAGACAAAGGTTAAGATAGAAGAAAAAATTTACTTACTTTTGCCTGGGTGGAAAACGAACCAACACGAGAGAAGAAGAAAAAGAGTGTGTTGGCTGAAAGAGTCAGGTGCTCAGTTTTTTGTTTTTGTTTTTAAATTTATTGTTGAGGATTTATTGAGAGTACAAGAAACTGGGTTACACTGATTGCATTTGTTAGGTAAAGACCCTCTTACAATCATGTCTTGCCCTCCAAAGGTGTGGTGCACATCCAGACCTCACCCCCTCACTCCCCTCTCTTTGCTCTTCCTTTCCCCATCCCCCCCTCCTTTCTCTCTCTGCTCTCCCCTTTCCCCATTCCCACAGTGTCATTAATTGTCCTCATATCAACATAGGTACTCAGTGTTTTTATTTAGAAGTCATAAAGGGGGTGAAGAAGATTTATGATAGGAGTCAAAGTGACAGAATACGTGAAACTGCTGAGTCCATTGGCAGGTAACAGAAGCAAGAGGCAATCTTTCCTTTGGAGACAGACTTATGACTAGATTGTGATCTAGCCATCCATTCTATTCCCCTACCCCTGCAGTTTACTCTACTCATGCTCAGGAACCTCTAAAAGGCAGTTTCTGGCCAATGTAGAGAAAAAGATTTACATTTCCTTTCTGTGTGCTCTGTAGGGTGCCGTCAACTGATTTTCAGCCGTGTGTATGGCACACTGGTATTCTGTGAGAGGATCCTAGGTGCACCACAAAAATGTTTAAAGACCATTAATAAAATTATTTTAATTTAATATGCTTAAAGTAATATGCTTACTGTGTTCAATGCACAGTAAGTATATATATATGTATATATTTTTTTTTTTTACTTTTTTTGGATCAATGTAATTTAAGTGTGCCATGGAAGTTTAACTATAGTTTCAAGTGTGCCTCGAAATAAAAATGATTGAAAAACACTGAACTAGAGAGAGCAGAGAGAGCGCTCATATGATTGAGCCTAGCCCTTCCTAAAAAAAAACATGTTAATAATTTTTTGGTTATTTCTCTATTAAGGTCTTTCATTGAGCTCCATTTTCTCATTATGGATCATCTGCCTGTCCACCAACATCTTCAAGGACTTACTCAGTTTGTTTATTTATTTGTTTATTTTTAGACAGTCTCACTTTGTTGCCCTTGGTAGAGTGCTGTGGCATCATAGTTCACAGCAACCTCAAACTCTTGAGCTCAAGAGATCCTCTTGCCTCAGCCTCCCGAGTAGCTGGGACTACAGGCACCTGCCACAATGCCTGAATTATTTCTAGAGATGGGCTCTTGCTCAGGCTGGTCTTGAACTCCTGAGCTCATTTGATCCACCCATCTAGGATTATAGGCATGAGCCACTGTGCCCAGTCTATCTTCACGGACTTACCCAGTTCTGACTCCAGGATGCCTCATTTTACTCTTTCCTGGCCAACTTTCTCAGTTCTGTTGCCCACTCCTCTTTCTGCTGCTCTTGCTGGGAAACACCTGGATCCTGTGAGGCCATCTCATCTACCTCCCTGTGTCCACACCCAACACAGGTAAAGGATATGGGGGAAGATCCCCTGATTAGATTCACTTAATATTCTTAACAATAGACCACAGATGGCATACTCAGCTCTCCCTGGCATTTCTATTATGTCTCCTTGGTACATTTTTTTGCCCACTGTGTTTTCTATTGCAATATAACACATGCCCAGAAATTTAGTGGCTAAAAACAAGACTCATTTTTTATCTCACAGTCTGTAGATTTGGAAGTCCTGGTGGGCTCGGCTGGTTCTCTGGTCAGGGTCTCACAAGGCCAAAATCAAGGTGTTAGCTGGGCTGGGTTCATACCTGGAGGCTTGGGGCAAGACTCTACTTCCAACCTCACTCAAATTGTTGGTAGAATCTAGTTCCCCATGGCTATAGGTGTGAGGTTCTTGTTTGCTTAGAAACAAGGACAAGCTGAGGCACAATAAAAATTTTAAGTGGTTATTTGAGGAAGAAGCAATTGATAAATTGGGAAACACCAAACCAAAGAGGTTTGTTCTAATGACAAATCATTGGGGGCAAGTATTTATGGGGTAAATGTGGATAAATTATTTGATTAGTTGCAGTTATACAATAGCATGATATGGCCTATCCTGTCTGACATAGGTGGTATATAGTTATGAGTTTGTTGGCTATATCAGATTGGTTGAGCTTAAGTTCTGTTTTCTTTTAATATAGGCCTTTATAAGAAATAGCTCAAGTTCCACTGAGTTTGCAAAGGTTTAGGTCACTTATGAGGCCTAACTGGCTTTGTCTGCTCAAGGATTCTTCAGGCCTGGTCTCATTTTAATTTACTGTAACAATTCACTCCTTTTGGTCATTCTGTCAGTGACCATATAGTACAGCATTACATTTGGTTGCTATTAATAACTATTGATGTAGCCATTGGAACAAAGAGTCATGTAGATTTTATCATTAGTGGCATTGAAACATAAGGTCAGATAGTCACCATCACCTAAAACTACATAGTCATTGTAGGCTTGCATGGTCATGTTGAGTTCTTCAAGTTGTCTAATCCTAGTGGCATCATTTGATGTATGAGTGGCTGCTGGAAAGCATTTAAAACCCTGGAGAGGATACAAGGCACTAAGCAGAGGATACAAGGCACTAAGCAGCTGTGGACAATGACTATAAGGAGAATAAAAACCAAGAATTGAAAAATTCCTAGCAGCAGAGATTCCTGGGAGCCAATGGTTAACCACCTAAATAAATCAATGGAGGATGTAGCAACTACCTGATGAGAGACTTCTATTTTTTCTTAAGATCCATTGCATTTTGGGCAACAATTTCTAATTTATTATCACAGAAACAACATCTTTTATTAATAACAGTACAGAATTTTCATTGTTAAACTGTGAAAGTACCGAGAACTTCTGTTTGGGAGTACCATTGAGGCTCAGTTGTTTATTTCAGATTGTAATGTTTAAAGGGAATTCAAGGTATCCTATGAAAACAAAAGAAAAACAAAGGTTAATATTTGGTGCAAATAATAAACCTAGTCTGAATCTGGAGGGCAAATAGTTGAGGTTTCTAGTTTTGAGTTTGATGCATCTTTAGATGGTGGAATTAAGATGGCAGTGAGATGGCTTGTGTCATCACATGATGTGGTGATGAACTCTCTGAGTGATGCATTTAACCACAGGAGTGAAGGTTGTTCATCCATGATCTGTTTAAAGTCCTCCAGTTTTAGATTTCATGGCTTAGGACAAGGCCAGTTTTAGTGTTTAGTTAAGCTAAACAATTTCAGGATTCAATTCAGTTTATATACGGATAACAAAACCTTAAAAGAAAATGAACACAGCTAGAATTTGATAATTGGTGCGCTATAGTTTTCTATTAAAATAAATCTTTTTTTATGGTCATTCTTATTTTTACCCAAAAATCCACAGTCAATTTTTCCTTACAAAATAAGTCTAATTTCATTAAACTTGCCCTGATGATTTATGTAAATACAACAAGGATATTAATTCTATGCATATTTTATATTAAGTACCACGCGCTAACCGATTGCGCCACTGGAGCTCTAATTCTACGCATATTTTAGAACGTGACATTTTAGTCAGAGCTTTGGTAATATCCAAGGAGCTTTAAAACTTTGTATCAGTCCTTTTTTGTTGTTGTTGTTGTTTGTTTTGAGACAGGGTCTTGGTCTATTGCCTGGGCTAGAGTGCAGTGGTGTCATCACAATTTACCGCAACCTATAGTTCCTGGGCTGAAGAGATCCTCCTGCCTCTAGTCTCCTGAGTAGCAGGCTCGTACCATGATGCCTGGCTATTTTTCTTTTTTTAAATTTTTTTTGTAGAGATGGGGAGTCTTATTATGTTGCCTAGACTGGAGTGCAGTAGTGCCATAATAGCTCACTATAACCTCTGATTCCTGGCCTCCCCAGATACTCCTGCCTTGGCATCACGTAGTGCTTGGATTAAAGGTATGAGCCACTGTTCCCGGCCCAACCTTAGTTTTTAAAAATTCTTTGGTAATGAGAAGTGCCAGATTTTTTTTTGACAAAAGATATGTTTTATTATGATCTGAACAGTAGCACGTCCAAACTGGCTTCTTTTTAGGAGCAACCAGTGAATCTGACTTAATAAATGGCTAAGGTAGGAATGTATGAGAAGTGGTCTTCTTAATGGGAAAGGTAAAATTAAACAATGAACAACAAATAAGAAAGAAAATAAACAAAAATGGGGAACCAATGTCTGACCAGGCTTAGATGTTGAAATGTAAACACATAACTCACTGAACTGTGACTCCTTTTCTCAGGAGCGGCCAGCTTATTCCCATAGGCTTGTTGAGAGGTGAACTAGGACAGATTAAAGGTAGATAGACTGCGTTCGAATCCCAGCTCTAATTTCTTTCTTTCTTTTCTTTTTTTTTAAATTTCAGATGAATATGGGGTTACATGGTTTGCTTTTATAGGGTTAAAATCTGAGGGATAGTTGTGATCTTAGATTAGACCTTTAAAAGCCTCTCTAGTCTGGGTGGCACCTGTGGCTCAAAGGAGTAGGGTGCTGGCCCCATATTCTGGAGGTGGTGGGTTCAAACCTGGCCCTGGCCAAAAACTGCAAAAACAAACAAACAAACAAAGAAAACAAGAAACCTCTCTAGTCTTAGAAGTCAAGCCTAAGGACTTGCCTGATTGTTCTATTAAAAGAAGACTAGATTCTTATTGAACCTAAGCAAATACCCATTTTGCCATGAAAGTAAGAATATTTATTTATTTATTTATATTTATATTTTTATTTTTTTGAGACAGAGCCTCAAGCTGTCACCCTGGGTAGAGTGCTATGGCATCATAGATCACAGCAACTTCCAATTCCTGGACTTAAGCGATTCTCTTGCCTTAGCCTCCTAAGTAGCTGGGACTACAGGTGCCTGCCACAGTGCCTGACTATTTTTTGGTTATAGTTGTCATTGTTTGGCAGGCCTGGGCTAGATTTGAACCCGCTAGCTCTGGTATATGTGCCTGGTGCCTTAGCTGCTTGAGCTATAGGCGCCAAGCCATGAATACTTAATAAGAGTTTCCAAATTCTGTGGAGCAGGCTCAGTGCCTGTAGCTCAGCGGCTAGGGTTCCACATACACTGGGGCTGATGGGTTTGAACCTGGCCCGGGCCTGCCCAAGTACAATTACAACTATAACAAAAAGAATAGCTCAGTGTTGTGGTGGGCTCCTGTAGTATTTGTTTTTATTACTAAGAATTGCCTTGGCTATGTGGGTTGTCTTCTGGTTCCATAGAAATGAGGAATTATTTTTTCCAAATCTTTTTTTTTTTTTGAGAGAGCCTCAAGCTGGCACCCTGGATAGAGTGCTGTGGCATCACAGCTCACAGCAACCTGCAATTCCTGGGCTTAAGTGAGTCTCCTGCCTCCGCCTCCCAAGTAGCTGGAACTACAGGCGCCCACCACAACGCCCGGCCATTTTTTTTTGGTTGCAGCCATCATTGTTGTTTGGCGGGCCCAGGTTGGATTCGAACCTGCCAGCTCAGATGTACATGGCTGGTGCCTTAGCCCGTTGAGCCATAGGCGCCGAGCCATTTTTTCCAAATCTTGAAAGTATGATGATGGTATTTTAATGGGAATTTCATTGAATCTGTAGATTGCTTTGGGTAGTATGGACATTTTGACAATGTTGATTCTTCCCAGCCATGAGCATGGTATGTTCTCCCATTTGTTAATATCTTCTGCTAATTCTTTGCTTAGGGTTTTGTAAAGGACAAAGAGGTCCTTTACCTCTTTGTTATGTGTATTCCTAGATATTTCATTTTTTTTAAGCGACTGTGAAGGGAATTGTGTCCTTGATAAGCTTCTCATCTTGGCTGTTATTGGCATATACAAAAGCTACTGATTTGTGGACATTGATTTTCTATCCTAAGACATTGCTGTATTTTTTGATCACTTCCAGGAGTCTTGTGGTTGAGTCTTTGGGGTTCTTTAAGTGTAAAATCATATAACTGGCAAAGAGAGAGAGTTTGACCTCCACTCCACCCATTTGAATGCCCTTTATTTCCTTCTCTTGCCTGATTGTATTAGCTAGAACTTCTAACACTGTGTTGAATAGTAGTGGCAATAGAGACAACCTTGTCTGGTTCCAGTTCTAAGTTGAAGAGCTTTCAGTTTTACTCCATTCAGTATAATATTAGCTGTTGGTTTGTTGTAGACAGCTTCGATGGGATTAAGAAATGTGCCACCTATGCCTAAATTCTTAAGTGTTCTAATTAGAAAAGAATGCTGAATTTTATTGAATGCTTTTTCTGCATCTATTGAGAGGATCATATGGTCTTTGTTTTTGTTTCTGTTGATATGGTAAATTACATTTGTGGACTTGTGTATGTTAAACCAGCCTTACATCCCTGGGATGAAACCTACTCGATTGTGATGAATGATTTTTTTTTTTTTTTGTAGAGACAGAGTCTCACTCTATTGCCCTTGGTAGAGTGCTATGGAGTCACAACTCACAGCAACCTCCAGCTCTTGGGTTTAGGCGATTCTCTTGCCTCAGCCTCCTGAGTAGCTGGGACTACAGGTGCCTGCCACAAAGCCTGGCTATTTTTTGATGCAGTTTGGCCAGGGCCGGGTTTAAACCCACCACCCTCGGTATTTGGGACCGGCGCCCTACTCGCTGAGCCACAGGCGCTGCCCTGATGAATGATTTTTTTAATGTGTAGCTATAATCTGTTGGGTAGGATTTTATCGAGAATTTTTGCATTTGTATTCATTAGTGAAATTGGTCTGAAATTCTCCTTTTTATTTGAGTCATTTCCTGGTTTTGGTAGCAGGGTGATGTTTGCTTTGTAGAATGTGTTGGGGAAGATTTCTTCCTTCTCAACTTTTTGGAATAATTTCTGCAGTATGGGTATAAACTCTTCTTTGAGGGTTTGATAGAATTCTGGTGTGAAGCTATCTGGACCAGGACTTTCTTTGTTGTGAGATTTTTTATTATTTCTTTGATCTCAGTCCTTGAAATTGGTTTATTCAAGAGATCTATTTCTTCTTGATTAAGTCTAGGGAGAGGGTGTGATTCCAGATATTGATCCATTTCCTCCACATTGTCAAATGTCTGGGCATAGAGTTTCTTGTAGTACTCAGAGATGATCTCTTGTATCTCTGTGGCATCTGTTATTTCCCCTTTATTGTTCCTGATTGAGGTTATTAGAGATTTTACTTTTCTGTTTCTAGTTCATCTGGCCAAAGGTTTATCAATTTTATTTATTTTTTTTTAAAAACTAACTTTTCATTTTATTAATTTTCTGAATGATTCTTTTGTTTTGAATTTGATTAATCTCTGATTTAATTTTGGTTATTTCTTTTATTTTGCTGGGTTTTGGATTAGATTGTTCTTCTTTTTCCAATTTCATAAGATGATTCATTACTTTGTTGATGTGCTGTCTTTCTGTTTTTTTTTTTTTTTGAGACAGAGCCTCAAGCTTTCACCCTGGATAGAGTGCTGTGGCATGACAGCTCACAGCAACCTTCAATTCCTGGGCTCAAGCGAGTCTCTTGCCTCTGCCTCCCAAGTAGCTGGGACTACAGGCACCCGCCACAAATGGCGCCCGGCCATTTTTTGGTTGCAGCTGTCATTGTTGTTTGGCGGGCCTGGGCTGGATTCGAACCTGCCAGCTCAGGTGTACGTGGCTGGCGCCTTAGCCTGCTGAGCCACAGGCACCGAGCCTGTCTTTCTGTTTTTTGAATGTAAGCTTCTACTGCAATAAATTTCCCTCTTAAGACTGCTTTTGCTGTATCCCACAGGTTTTTGGTAACTGTGTCTTCATTGTTGTTATGTTTGGGGATTTAATGATTTCCTCTTTTATCTTTTCCTGAACCCAACTATCATTCAGCAAAAGGTTGTTTAATTTCCATGTCTTTGTGTGGGGATGAATGTTTTTGTTGGAGTTGAGTTCCACATTTATTGCCTTGTGTTCTGAGAAAAGATAAGATATAATTTTTATTCTTTTATTTTGCTGAGGTTTGATTTAGGATGTGGTTAATTTTGGAGTACGGACCATGAGCTAATGAGAAAAATGTATATTCCTTAGCTTTGGGATGGTGTTTTCTGTATAAGTCTATTAATCCCATTTGTTCTAGAGTCACATTTAAGTCCTTTGTTACTTTGTTTAATTTCTGTTTAGAGGATCTGTCCAGTTTTGTCAGAGGGGTGTTAAAGTCCTCAGCTAAACTCAGAAATTACTAGGGAAGGCAGAGAAAAAAAAAGTCCCCAAATATTATAATGTTATGTTATGGGATATCATATTGCTCAGACCCATCAAGGTCTGTTTCATAAATATGGGAGCACTTAAGTTAGGTGCATAAATATTTAAAATTGAAATGTCTTCTTATTGTATTATTCCTTTGACCAGTATAAAGTGTCCTTTTTTGTCTTTCTTAACTTTACTGGCTTTAAATCTGCTTGTATCTGAAAATATGATTGCAACCCCTCCTTTCTTCTTTTTTTAAAAAAAAAGAAAGATATAATAAAAAACAATATGAAGTATAAGAAATTATCCTGATTAAACATAACATGTTTGTTTAATAATCTTTGTTTTCTAGGCCAATTACTTAGAAGGCAATGAACATTTTTTTTTTGTAGAAACAGAGTCTCACTTTGTCACCCTCAGTAGAGTCCCATGGCATCACATAGTTCACAGCAACCTCCAACTCCTAGGCTTAGGTGATTCTCTTGCCTCAGCCTCCTGAGTAGCTGGGACTACAGGAACCCACCACAACACCCGGCTATTTTTCTGTTTTTGCAGTTCGGCCGAGGCTGGGTTTGAACTCGCCACCTTCAGTATATGGGGCCGGCGCCCTACTCGATGAACCACAGGCACCGCCTGGTAATGAACATTTTTACAATTGAGAACAGATTAATACACTAAGAAGACTTTGTCCTTTTAATAGAAAAACCAAGTTTTAACCTTATACTAGTACATTATTGAGATCATATATATGTATATTTTATTGATTGATTGATTGATTGATTGTTTTGCCCTGAATAGAGTGCTGTGGCATCATAGCTCACAGCAACCTCAAACTCTTAGGTTCAGTGGTCCTCTTGTTTCAGGCTTCTGAGTAACTGGGACTTCAGGTGCTGGTCACAATGTGTTAGAGATGGGACCTCACTCTTGCTCAGGCTGGTCTCAAACTCCTGAGCTCAAGGGATCCATCCACCTTGGCCTCCCAGAGTGCTAGGACTACAGGTGTGAGCCACTGTGTCCGACACTATATATATATTTTAAAAACCTTATAAATTAAATCTATTTAATCTTAGTAGTTTGAACATACATAAAATTCCTTTATCAGACTTTCTACAACTTTCTATATCTGTTCAGCTTTTTTCTTACCCATTTTCTTCTTTTTTATTCTGGAACAATCAATAATCTTGCTTTAAGACAAAATAACTATTTTTTCCCTCTTTTTAGTGAAAAAAACCACATAGCTTAAATACTTTTCCTTATTAAAACCACATCCTACTTTTTTTGGTACATTTTTCATATGCAGTTGTTTCCTTCCATGCTTACTGTTTCGGGTAGTTTTAGTTAGATGTATTAACTAGAATTCTTTTTTCTCTCTTTCTTCTTCTTCTTCTTCTTTTTTTTTTTTTTTTGTCTGAGACTGAGTTTCACTCTGTCACCCTAGCTAGAGTGCAATGGCATCTTAGCTCACAGCAACCTCAAACTCTTGGGCTCAGGTGATTCTCTTGCCTCAGCCTCCTGAGTATCTGGGACTACAGATGCCCACCATAATGCCTGGTTACTTTTTTATTTTTGGTAGAGTGGAGTTCTTACTCTTGTTCAGGCTGGTCTTGAACTCCTGAGCTCAAGAAATCCACCCATCTCAGTCTTCCAGAGTGCTAGGATTATAGGTGTGAGCAGCATTGCCAAGCCTATTAACTGAAATTCATAACCCTTACTAACCTTAATATCTGGTGAAAATTAGGAAGTTTGTGATGTCATAATTTTATTTTAAAATGTTTATCTAGGCTCGGTGCCTGTGGCTCAATGGGCTAAGGCGCCAGCCACGTACACCCGAGCTGGCGGGTTCGAATCCAGCCTGGGTCCGCCAAACGACAATGACAGCTGCAACCAAAAAATGGCCGGGCGTTGTGGCGGGCGCCTGTAGTCCCAGCTACTTGGGAGGCAGAGGCAAGAGACTCGCTTGAGCCCAGGAGTTGGAGGTTGCTGTGAGCTGTGATACCACAGCACTCTATCCAGGGTGACAGCTTGAGGCTCTGTCTCAAAAAAAAAAAAAATGTTTATCTAGTATTTTATATTTAATTCTTTTGCTTTCATTATTAGTTTTAACTGGTTCATAATAACTGTACATGTTTGTGGGGTACAGTGTGATATTTCAGTGTATGTATATAATGTGTAATATGTAATGATAAAATCAGGATAATTAGCATATACATCCTCTCAAACATTTATCATTTCTTTGTTATAAAATTCAAAATCTTCTCTTCTAGCTATTTGAAAACAAATAAGAAATTGTTAAACGTAGTCATCTTGTAGTGACATAGAACACTAGAACATAGTCCTCCTATCTAGCTGTACTTTTGTATCTGTTAACCAGCCTTTGACTATTCCCTATACTCCCTACCCTTCCCAGCTAAGTATTCTGTTGTCTACTTGAATGAGATCAATGGTTTTAGCTTCACATCAAAGTGATAACATGTGGTATTTATTGTTCTGTGCCTGGCTTATTTCACTTAACATAATGTCCTCCAAGCTCCTCCATGTTGCAGCCAATGACGGGATTTTGTTCTTTTTTATGGCTAATCTTCCTTTGTGTATATTTCTTTATCCATTGATCTATTGATGTAAACTTAGATTGATTCCATATCTTGGCTATTGTGAAAAGTGCTGGAATACACAGGAAAATGCATATATCTCTTTGACATACTGGTTTTCCTTCCTTTGATTTCACAATTCTTAAATAGCATATGCTTCCTCACAGTACAGGATATGCTTTTTTTTTTTGCAGTTTTTGGCCGGGGCCGGGTTTGAACCCCCCACCTCCGGTATATGGGGCCAGTACCCTACTCCTTGAGCCACGGGCACAGCCCAAGTATAGGATATGCTTACCAGCAGTCTCAGATATCCCTAATTCCTCTTTAATAAGACGCCACAAACACATAAGCTTAAACTCATGTAAAGGAGAATGAATGTTTTATTTATTTATTTTTTTGAGACAGAGTCTCAAGCTGTTGCTGTGGGTGGAGTGCCATGGTGTCACAGCTCACAGTAACTTCAAACTCTTGGGCTTAAGCGATTCTCTTGCCTCAGCCTCCCAGTAGCTAAAACTGTAGATGCCTACTAAAACGTCCAGCTCTTTTTTTGTTGCAATTGTGATTGTTGTTTTAGCTGGCCTGGGCTGGGTTCAAACCTGCATGTGGCCAATGTCCTACCAACTGAGCTGTGCCCTACCAACTGAGCCATGGGCACCACCAAGGAATGAATGTTTTAGTGGTTTATCTTATAAGGACATGATCAGATATTTAGTGAAGGCTGTCATTCAGTTTAACTTATTATAATTTTAAGATTTTAAATTCTCAAAACTATTTTGGAAACTATTTTCAGGCAGACATATAATATGAATGAAACTATTTGTCATCTGGTTAGTTTTTTTCTTGTCAATTTTTTTTAAACAAGTAAACTCATTTGATTAGGAAAGCTAAGTAGAATATCTATTTTTACTAAGTCATCAATATTATTATTTATTAGAGTTTATGCAAGTCATATGAATTGGAAAGCATTTGGATTCGTTTCTTCCCTGAGAAAATAGTTAATTTATACAAGTGCTTATTTTTCTCTAGGTCATTGTAAATAGAGTTCTTTGAATATTATTTCTAGTGTAATATCATCTGGAGGTAGAAACATATTACATATATAAACCATGCACATATGTAGACATACACAAACATATGGACAGAAACAGACAGACACGTTTCACATGTCATGCTCAGTAATAGAAAACTCACTAGTTGGATGCATGTTGTGTTGTTGGCAGTTAAAATTACCTGTTCAGATGGCTGAAGCCTTTCATTGATGTTTGTGGAAAAGACTTTTAAGAGTTTTCATTTACCAGTTTATTAAAAAGTGTCTTTTCCCCCTTCCTTTTGGTGAGTCATTTCCCTGAAGCCTGTATTTTAAAGATTTTGATATCTCAAAGGTACAAAGAAAGGATGCTGAGTTTTCTTCAAGAAGGATTTTTGGGTCATTATTCACCTATTATTGGGAGTTAATCTTACTGAGACTGTGGACTGAATTTTACGTGCTGAGTCACTAAAGGAGTGACGGTCAATTTGATTTTAATTAGTCTTTATTCTTTTTAGATTTAGGCGGTTGCGTTTATAATAGCTCTGAGTTGTGTGCAAGGCTGAAAGTTACATTTAGTTGTTATAGATATTCCTGGCTCATTCGAGGATCTATTAATAATTTTTAAAGATGTTGAGGGGGTTCTGAAAAAGCAAGAGATCAAAATGTTTAATGGGTTCAGAATTTTTCATTGGCATGATATGGACATTTCTTTAGAGATCCTATTTTTTTGAGTCATTCTGTCTTTTTAGAAGCCCCTATTACCATTAAAAATATACTCATCGTTTCTGAGGACTTCAGGATCCCCCTTTCCCCTAATTTGTCCCTCTTTTCCCATGTCCCAATTCCATCTAGAATAAAACTTCCCCATGTGGCTGCTATAACTCTATTAATCTTCTTGAGTTGCACCTGTTTCTCTAGAAAAACACATATTTCTGGGTCCATAATTTCTAAGCATAAAATGAGCTGGAGTCCCAGACTCCTCAGATTCTGACAAACTCATTATATACCCTGTCCTTCTAAAGTTTTCCTTACCTGAGTCCCAGTCTGGTTCCTGTTGAATACCCAGTTCCACCTTCAGGTCCTAATCTGGATTCCAGACCTAGTCCGGAAGCTGGGGCATGTCTGGACCTCATCTAGTTCCTGTCAAGCACTCAGTGTGACTTCTGGATCTAATCAGAAATAAAAATAGTTGAACGTGGAGACATCAGACTGTGGAGCTAGAAATCAGAGAAGGATTTACCCATGGTCTCTAGAGGCATTGAGCCCAAAGCAGTAAGCCCAATGGTGCAGTGGGTACCTTTTGCCTGGTTCCTTTGTGTACCTGGGGGTCCTCTTCCCTTACTAGCCAAAGAAAGTTATCTGCTTTTAAGAGCTCATGTAATTAGATCATGCCTACTCGGATAATCTCCTCCTTTTATGTTCATCACAGTCATGGGAGTAAGAACTCATCCCACTCACAGTTTCTAGGGATTAGGAAGAGTAGAGTCTCAGAAGGCTATCTTCAGATTCTGCTGAACAGTGGTAGTGATGATGCCTGAAGATAGGGAAAGACCGATGAAGAAGAGTAAGAAGAAAGTGAAGAATTAGAGACTGGGCATTCAGAGTGGCTCATGCCTGCAATCCCAGCACTCTGGGAGGCAAAAAGGGGTGGATTGCTTGAGCTCAGGAGTTTGAGACCAGCCTGAGCAAGAGCGAGACCCCTGTGTCTAAAACAAACAAAAGCTGAGTGTCATGAGGGCACCTGTAGTCTCAGCAACTCAGGAGGCTGAGGCAAGAGGATCACTTGAATCCAAGAGACTGAGGTTGTGAGCTGTGATGCTATAATCATGCTGTACTGTTGCCCATCTTAAACATAAATAAACGTTCTTGGGCTCCACCTCCCTCCACCTGCCACACTTCCTGAGCAAGAAGTCCACGCTCTTCCATTCACACTCACCCGCTCGTCCGGCTTCTGTTACTGCTCTTCCACTGAGCTGCTCTTGTCAAAGTCACTACTCTGGTTATCTGTGGCTGGGCCATAAACTATCCCCAAATTTAGTGGCTTTAAACAATTTATTTCTGTGTCTCATGCTTTTAGGTTTAGCTGGGAAGTTCAAAGTTGGAGTCTTTCTCATGAGGGTGCAGTCAACAGCTGGGATGGGAGTCATGTAAAGCTCAGCTGAGCTGGACATCCAAGATGCCTCACTTACATGTTGGCGGTTGATGGTGGCTGTTGGCTGGGAGATTAGCTGGTGTTGGTGACTGGAGTGCCTACCTGTGGTCACTCCGTATGGCTTGGGCTTCTTAGAATGAAGCTGAGTTCCGAGAGAGTGTTCCAGGAGTGCACATTCCAGGAGAATCAGGTGGAAGACTTAGTCAGACCTGACCTTGATAGTCATGCAATATGACTTCTACCATCTACTGCTGACCCCATCATCATAGGCATATCTACTGCCACCAACTTGGTCTTCACTTTACTTGACTTTTTAATAGCAGTTGACTTAGTTGATCACCCTCTTTCAAAACTTTCCCATCTTTGGCTTCACAGACCCTTGACTTTCCTCACTAACTGGTCTTTATTTTTTTGAGACAGAATCTCACCTAGTCACCCTTGCTAGAATGCCATGGTGTCATAGCTCACAGCAGCCTCAAACTCTTGGGCTCAAGCAATTCTCTTGCCTCGGCCTCCTGAGTAGCTGGGATGATAGCCAGCCACAATGCCCATTTATTATTTTTTTTTTCAGGGTCTCACTTTTTTCTCAGGCTGGTCTCAAACCGGTGAATGCAGGCAATCCACCCGCCTCAGCCTCCCAGAATGCTGGGATTACAGGTGTGAGCCACTGTGCCCGACCCAGTAACTGCTCTTTAATTTCCTTTTCTTCCCTTAAACTGTTGGCTTGTCTGAGATTCTAATTTGGCCCTAGACCTATAGAATTTTTTTTTTTTTTTTGAGACAGAGTCTCAAGCTGTCACCCTGGGTAGAGTGCCATAGCATCACAGCTCACAGCATTCTCCAACTCTTGGGCCCAAGCGATTCTCTTGCCTCAGCCTCTCAAGTAGCTGGGACTACAGGCGCCTACCACAAAGCCTGGCTGTTTGTTTGTTTGTTTGTTTGGTTGGTTGTAGTTGTCATTGTTGTTTGGAGAGCCCAGGTTGGATTCAAACCCGCCAGCTCTGGTGTATGTGGCTGGCGCCCTAACCACTTGAGCTACAGGTGCCGAGCTGACATATAGAATTATTTGTTATCTTTCTCTAATTGATCTTACTCATTCCGTGGTCTATATATACCATCTAAATGCTGATTTCCATCAAATTTTTATTTCTAACCTTGACTTCTTTCCTGGGCTCAGGACTGGAATGTCTAGCTGTTTTCTTGTTTCTTCTTCCACTTGGATGTCTCAGGGGCATCACAGATTTAATATATCCACTTCCCTACCTTGATGCTTTCCCAGCCTTTTCTGTCTCAACAAATGGCATCATCACTCACTCATTGTTCAAACAAAACCCCAAAGGTCATCCTAAATTCCTTCATACTCGCTCTCAGCCCCTATTTCCCCTTCAACATCCAAACTACCACCAGTAGGCAAATCTTCTCTGCTTTTTGTTAAACTGGCCAGGTGTGAATATTCATTTTTTGATATATTTAATATATATTGTTTAGCAAGCTAAAATGTTTATAAAGACAAAAAGTATTAGATTTATAATGTGAAAGCAGTCTATTACCCCATGCTAAATTCTGACTGCCCAAAGTAACCACTCTCAACTCTTTAATTATCTCTTCTGTTATTTACTTATATATTAAAAATTCTTATTTATTTATTTATTTATTTATTTTTTGCAGTTTTTGGCCAGGGCCAGGTTTGAACCTGCCACCCCCAGCATATGGGGCCAGCATCCTACTACTTGAGCCACAGGCGCCACCCTAAAAATTCTTTTTTATATATGTGTGTATATATAGGTATTTCTTGATTTTTCCTTGTTAGGTATTATCTATTGACATTCAACTATGGAAATATGATGTTAGCTCTCTTATTTCCTCCCCACCAAATGCATTCACTTATCCTTTTCCCAACCTCCTATATAGCTTTTATGTTGTTATTGTTTTTGGAGACAAGGTCTTACTTCTGTTGCCTAGGCTGGAGTATAGCTGCAGCCTTGAACTACTGACCTCAAGTGATGCTCCTACCTCAGCCTACCAAAGTGTTGGGATTATAGGTATGAGCTACCATGCCCAGTCCTCCTATGTAACTTTATTGCAGTTGTTTGTTTAAAATCACTATTCATTGGTATGTTAGTCCATTCAGGGTGCTATAGCAAAATATCATAGACTAGGTGGCTTATAGACAATAGCAATTATTTCTCACAGTTCTAGAGGCTGGAAAGTCCAAGATCAAGGTGCTGGTAGTTTCAGTGTTTGTTGAGGGCCCACTTTCTGGTCCATAACAACGTCTTCTTGTTGTATTCTCACTTGGTGGAAAAGGCAAGGGATCTCTGTGGGGTCTCTTTCATAAGGGTGTCAGTCCCATTGTAAGGGCTCTACTCTCATGAACAAATCACCTCCCAGATACCCTAGCCCCAAATACTATCACTTTGGGGTTAGAATTTCAATGTAAGAATTTCGAATTTTGGAAGTTATAAACATTTATACAATAGCAAGTATTTTAGTATTACCAAATAAATGCCATTCATAGCTAGTCCATATAATTATGAATTATGATATAATTCTTTTATTCTCTTTTCTTCCCTTTGGAGTTAATATTTGCTATCTTTTTTTGATTATGTTGAGAATTAAATACATTTTTCATAATTTATAATAAATTATAGATTTACAGGAAATTTAGAAAACTGTATGAAGGGGTCCTGTCAGTACCCTTGAGGTACTAGAGGTTATAGAGATTAGAGGTCCCATGTATTCTTCACCCAGTTTCCCCAAATGGTAACATTTTATTTATATATATAGTAGAAGCCCCATAGTTGACCATCTCTTCACATTGACCACCTCCTTAAGTTGACCTAATTTTCATAGACCAGACAAGCACCACATGGACGTATCAGTACAAGTAGGGCTAATTCCTTATTAGGACCATTGTTACAGTCCCCTGGGTGGTCAACTTACAGAGTTTCTACTATAATTGTAGTACAGTATCAAAACTGGGAAATTGACATTGGCAAAATCCACAGACCTTATTCAAATATTACCAGTCCTCTGTATTAATCCTGAATATAAAAGTCACCACTTCTTTTTAACCATTTAACTTTTGTCCAACTGCCATCATCTATTCTAGGTCAACTGCAATATCCTCCTAATTTCCTGCTTCTGCTGTTATTCTCTGATGATCTGTTCCCACAGAGCAGCAAGAGGGATCTTCCAAAAACATTAGATCACATCCTTGAATATTTCCCCTAACCCTAACCCAGACTCTTCACTATGCCCTCCCAGGCCCTTATTGAATCTGACTCTTGCCTACCTCTTCAGTGACATCTCCAAATACTCCTATGGACCCTTACTGTTCCCTCTGCCCAGGTGAACTTCCTGCCATTTTTCCAGTGGCTGACTTTGTCTTATCTTTTGGGCCTCAGCTAAAAGGATACTCCCTGATAAACCTAACCAAGGCGTCACCCATTATTTTTTTTAATCATCTTCTGTGTATAAATGATCCCAGTCTATAATTATGTGACCTATTTATTGGTTTACTTAATGTCCATCTCCCATACTAGAATATAAATTTTATGGGGATAGGAACTTGTCTGTATTAGTCACTGCTCTATTCTTATTACCTTGCACAGGTCCTGGCACAGAGTATGCACTTAATAAATGTTTGAATAAATATCGCCTGGATCAAGGATTCTGATGATGGGATCGCCTGGATTCTGATGATTCTGTGTGCTCTGAGAGCTGTTATACCAACCAACAGTTGTGAGTTAACCTAGAGTGGCAGTGCTCAGACTGAGCCCACGATGACTTCCTTTCCCTTTTCTCAAGTTTTCTAGGATATAGAAGAAATAAAATAAAATTTCTTTTTTTGGTAATGAGCTTATGAAATAGTAAAGCCTCATTTTTGTGCTCTTCCTCTGGGAAGCCTCTTAACCTGTCAAAGAGACCCTACATATATTTACCCATAGCACTTTGTTGAGGGATAATTTACATTTAGTGAAATTCACCTATGTTAAGTGTACAGTTTGATGAGTTTTGACAAAGGTTGACATGTTTGACATGTTTCCCTTTGAGGAGTGGGGAACATCTGGGCCTGAGAGTGTCCTAAGGCTGAGCACCCAGGCAGGAAGGCTGTCCCATCTTTGTATGAAAAGCCCTCCCAGGCTCAGCGCCTATAGCTTAAGCAGCTAAGGTACCAGCCGCATATACCAGAGCTGGCGGGTTCAAATCCAGCCCGGGTGTGCCAAACAACAATGACAACTACCACAAAAAAAAAAAATACTCGGGCGTTGTGGTGGGTGCCTATAATCTCAGCTACTTGGGAGGCTGAGGCAAGAGAATCGCTTAAGCCTAAGAATTAGAGGTTGCTGTGAACTGTGACGCCATGGCACTCTATCTAGGGTGACAGCTTGAGACTCTGTCTCAAAAAAAAAAAAAAAAAAAAAAGCCCTCCCATTTTGAGAAGAAGAGAGATGATGACCTTCTTATCTCACCAGGACTCTGAGGGACTCCGTTTTCAACACGTTCTCACCAGTAACTAAGGGTACAATTTATTCTTGACTTGAGGTTTGTTTCTTGTACATATAAATACAGACATGCCTTTCACAGCATGAAAGTTGCACATTCAGAGGTGGACATGATGCTGAGAAGGCTGAAGGATGCGTGTTACAGGTGCCCTGACATGGTGGATTTCTTGTTTGACCAGTGGAAGACCCCACGCCTCCTCCGGTAGACCCCTTGTGCTTCCCTAGGAAGGTCCCACATGTCAGATACAGATAATGTCTGTTTCAGTGGACAGTCTGATCCAGAAGGGGCTGTGGAGAGGGGCTTCTGTTACTCTTGAGCAAGAATTCATGCCCTTAGATGGCTGAGGGTGACAGAGGAGAGAGGTGAGGACAGGGGGTGGGGCGGATGGAGTGAGGCCTGGGACTGTACAGGGACCCAGGTCACCACTGACATCCCACCGCCTCCACAAGACCTGCCGAGAAAGGGACTGCTGGCTGCTGTGCCTGCTGCAGAAAGCCTGTAGCACCCCAGCCACCCCAGCCCAGAGGCTTTTCTGGGTAGTTTATCTTCTTCTTCTTTTTTTTTTTTAAACAAAAAATTAAAACTCATTATTTTCTTTCAAAAGGACATGCATGACAATATTAACAGTAGCTATCCTCTTTGGGCTTTGAGAATATGGGTGACTTATTATTTCTATATTCCTATTCCTTTTTTTTTTTTTTTAGCAACGATAATAATGGTGCAAAAAAAGTAACATTCACATTGTCAAATAAGAGTATGTCTATTATAGAATGTTTTGACTCTTTGAGGTTCAGTATGGAGTCATCAGTTAACTTCTTCTTCTTATTTTTCCCAAAGTCTCAAAAAATAGACAACTGATATTTATAAATAAAAATAAAAGATAATTTCAAAAAACAGATCATGCCAAATCTTATAGACAACAGAAAAAGAAGAAATACTTTAAAATCTTTCTGCTTTTTTGGGTAGTTTATCTCCTGAGGCTTGATGGCCTATTTGCCCTTCTCCCTTCCTAAAGTCTGTGGTTCTCTCCTGGCCTTGGTGACTTCTTAAGCTAACTCTGCCCACTCTGGACCTCAGGTTCTGTCCCCCATATGTGGCTGTGGAGGGAAGCTTCTCCCCAGCACCCTTCTAAGAGTGTGACCGCTAAACTCTTTAGGGGAATGGAGCCAGCATGTGACAAAGACCCATGGGAGGTGCCATGTAGGTGCCAGAGCCTCACACTGCCAGGCTTTGTGCAGAAAGACCTCCAAGCTTTAACTCCTACTACCGCAAGAACGGGGTTCTGGGGCTTCTCTGGCATCTGATTTCCCTTCCTCCACAGTGGCTCTTCTCACCAGCACTCCTTTCCTGAGCACGGCTGAACAAGGCACTTGTGTCTCTCCCGCTGGAGAGCTCTGTGTTGGCTGCATTGCGCTAAAGGGCCGTCAGCCTCCCAGCCTGGAATGTGGATAGCTTCTCCCCCTGTGGGCTTCTGCCCTCTCTGGGAATGGTAGCTACAGGGGCTGCTGGGAAGGCAGTGGGGCTGACGGGAAGCAGCAGGAAGAGTGGGAGCCAGTGGCATAAATTTAGATCTGGGGCCTTTAAGAAAAATGCTCAGAAGTATCATCCTACCTAGTGCTAAATACCAAATGAGTCAGCCTCTGGACAGCCCTCTCTCTCCCCAATTCCCTGGCAAAGCAAAGAAGTCTGGCTAAAGGCTACACAGCAGTAACTAGGCGCCATAGCTGCTCTGTGAACCTGTCCTAGCCTCCAATCCCAGGTGACCCCTGATGCATGTTCACACTTTAGGGGGGCAGCCAGGTTCCCACCCTAGTCCTTGAAGGGATAGTATTTGTTCTCAGTTTTTCCTTTGGCTGATGCTTTGGGAGTTGAGAAATGATGCCTTGGAGACATAGACGTCTCCTGTCTTGTCCTTTCGGTAGCACATGACTTCAGGTGGCATTGCTGAGCAACAACCGAAGCTGAGGAGAAAAAACAGACCCCACCCCTCAGTGCCTGGTCACACAAAGCCACTTGCATGTTCCAGGGCCAGGGGGCTCAGCCCACATGCTGGCAGGTGTCTGTCATTCCAGCCAGGTGAGTCAGCAGATGTGGAATATTCATTTATCTGGGCAAAGGTGCCATGTTAGGTTCCTTCTGGAAAAGCCAGCAATGCCGTGGTTTGCCCCTGGGGCGGGGTTGCACAGCAGGAGGGAAGAGGAAGAGGTAGTGTCCCCCAGTGTCTGACGCAGCACTTTGGACCTCCTGTCCATGGAGACACCTGGCTAAGGGGGACAGGCAGGCCTGGGCACTGCTGGGGGAGGGAAGCAGGAATGGACACAAGGACAGATTCCAGAGGCTTAGTTTTATTGTGCAGTTTTCTTTTTCCTCAATGAGATGCCATAAGCCGTGGTGACACTACACAGTCACAGGACAGGCAGAGCTGCCGGGTGGGGAGCCAGGGATTGGGAAAAACCATCACCCAAGGAGTGTCCTGCTCCTGGGTCTCACATCACGACCGCCTCGGGTCCCCCCAGAGGTCCCTGAGAAGGCAGGCCTGTGGGGCAGGGGGTACCTGAGGGGCTCAGGCTGGCTCTGACATTGAGGGAAGAAGAAATTCCCTCGGAACGTTAGATCAGACTCTCTGTGGTTCTGGGACTCTACCCCAGCGGACTTCTGGAAGCTCTTGGGAGCCTGAGACAGCCTGGGAAGGGCTTGGCTTTCCGTGCAGCCTCTCACTGCTGGTGGGGGCAGTGAGGGACAGCAGGCTGACACTTTCAGCTTCCTTGGGAAGGGAGGAGTGTGGGGCCCTCACCTTCTACCCCCTTCTCCAGCCCCCATTGGTGCAGCTCCTCTGGCTGAATCTGAATCTTCTTTGGGGGGGAATCTGAGTCTTCTCTGGGGTGCGCCCGGGCCCAAGGTCCCCAGGGGGCTTCTGCAGTGGTAAACGGGGCTTTTCCACTGTGGCTGAGAATGCTCATGCAGATGCTCAGCTCTCTCCCTCACCAGATGGACCACAGATGGTGGTGGTGCCTTCATGTCTGTGGTCTTCAGGCGCCAGCACTGCCTACTGGGGGTGATTTCACCGCAGACCATGTCTGTGCTGGGCCGGACACACCCCACACCTCTCCATCCAGGTCAGGCCTCTGGTCCCACTGGGAAAGGATGACCCTCTATCCCAGTACGCCTTACATGCTTTCACTCTCCACCAGGTCCCCAGCCCTGACTTCCCTTTTCACAAACTCCCAAAGGAAAGGAAGGATAAACCCTAAATAAACCGGATAGAAGCAGCTCTGGAACAAAGAGTACAAAAAGATAGCCAGGGGTGTGCGGAGAAGGTTAGGTGGCAGTGGGAGGTGGGTAGATAATGGCATGCAGCAGTGGGACTCCTGATACGAGGTGGGGTCCCCATTTCTCCCCGAGGTGTGTGAGGGATGGGGGGGTGGTCAGCCGACTCAGAGAAGTAGGATCTCTGCACTGGGATGTGCGACTTCCCATATCCTCCATGGGCCCCAGAAGTCACAGGGAAATGAAATCCGTGGCTTGGAGGAGGGAGAGGGAGAGCAGGAGCAGCAGCAGCCACGAGGTGTTCTGAGCCAGCAGGCTTATGCCCTCACACTTGACCAGCTTATCTGTGGAGAGAATGGGGTGGGGGAGCAAGATGGGAATGAAGAGGGACCTGGACTCAGACAGACATGGGCCAGAGCAAGTCCCTTTGGGTGTCTTAGTTGGAACTAGGACCCGCTTGATCTAAGAGAACCAACCATCTTTCCCATTTGCAGATTACTGAGCCCTCATCATCTTAAGGAAATCTCACTAAAAATTGTCACAAGAAGACTGTGGGTGAGGGAGATGGTGTCATCTTTGCTTTCCAGGTGGGGACAAGGAGCACGGGGATGGCCGAGTGACTTGCCTGCAGTCATGTGGAAGCATCTCCTATACCACTCTGCCTGGCTGGCTGGCCCTGAGTGCTTCCCCCCATTCACACAGAAGGCATTGTATCCCCAGGGGATGAGGCAGCAGTTGGGAGAGGGTGAGGGGCCTACGGGGCCGCTCTTCCCTTGGGGCCAGCCTAGTAAGCTGCCTGCTGTCCTCCCAGCCTGGCTCTCCCAGCACTTGGCCTCTTTGGGGTTTTGCCTCACCTCTGATCACAGAGATATTCTGGGAGGAGACGGAGGAGGGCTGGCCAGAGACACGGAGTTCACATGTGTAGATCCCCTCGTCCTTGGTGGTGAAGGCGGATAAGTAGAGGACCTTGAGGTTGTACTTGCTGGTTAAGTTGGTTCGGGAGCGGTATGTGTGCTCAGGCACCCCCACAGTGCCGACGAGCACGTGCTTCTTTGTCTCACGGGTCATGCTGAACTCGTACTGGATGGGCATGCTGCTGGTATTCTCATAGCGGCAGTCCAGACGGAGGCTCTGGTCTGCCAGGCAGGCTGTTAGGCTGGTCACCTTCTGCCCTCGGGACACCTGCAAAACTGGAACCAGGAGTGCCCCTTCCCAGTCGGAAGAGATCTCCAGAGCAGGGGGCCTCCCACCCACATAGAGAAGAGATGGGCCTGGCCAATGAGGGCATAGGGCTCTCTGCTGTGTGAATGCCTTTTCCTATGCCAGCGATCCCAGCCTATCTCCCCACCTGCACACTCCAGCCTCCCTCTCTAGTCTGCTCCAGCCCTGAGTCCTGTCAATGTGTTTCAAGGGCAAGAGATCTTTTTTTTATTATTATTATTTTGCTTTTAATTTCAGCTGCCTTTTGGCTCAGCGCCTGGGGCTCAGCGGGCTAAGGCGCCAGCCATATACACCTGAGCTGGTGGGTTCGAATCCAGCCCGGGTCTGCCAAACAACAATGATGGCTGCAACCAAAAAAAAAAAAAAAAAAAAAAAATGGCCAGGTGTTGTGGCGGGCCCCTGCTGTCCCAGCTACTTGGGAGGCAGAAGCAGGAGATTAGCTTGAGCCCAGGAATTGGAGGTTGCTGTGAGCTGTGATGCCACGCACTCTATCCAGGGTGACAGCTTGAGGCTCTGTCTCAAAAAAAAAAAAAAAATTTCAGCTGCCTTTCAACTCTTCTTAGTTTGGAGGTTTTTTTTTTTTTTGTCCTTTCTTCCTTTAGTGATTCTCTTGCTGGTTGCCTCCCAAGTAGCTGGGATTACAGGCGCCGGCCACAATGCCTCTTTTCTCTTAGTAGAGATGGGGTCTTTTACTCTGGCTCACTCAGGCTTATGTTGGTCTCCAACTCTCAGAGCACAGGAAATCCACCCGCCTCGGCCTCCCACAGCGCTGGGACTACAGGCGTGAGCCACCACACCCAGCCAAGGGCAAGAGATCTTGGGAATTCAACACAGGTTCCTGGTTCCCATTTGGACAGTTCAATTCAGTAATGTGGGGCAGCACTCGGCAAATTGTTTCCAGAAACCACCTAGATCAGCTAGGTACTCTGACTCTGGGATGAAAAAGAGCCCTTTGTCCCTCAGTCACCTTCATTTTTCTGAGGCCATTAGGGAGAAGCTAGCTTCTCTGAAGGGAAGAAAGCCCAGGAGCTTGGATCCCAGCCCCGCCTCTTGCCCAGTACCTGTCAACAGGAGAGCGATACCAATGGCTGGGTGCATGGTGCCGAGGTCTCGTCCTGGACCTGGGGTGGGAACAGGATGGGAATCAGTTAAGAGGTGGGCAGGAATGCCCACACTTACTGCCAGGGCTGGGGGTGCCAGGAACACGTAGCTATGGTAGACATCTCAGACTCTCACTCCATCCAACCTTGACTCCCCACTTCTTACTAGAATGTGACATTGCAACTGGCTCTCCCCCTTAGGGAAAGTGTGGGAGGAAGAAAAACATGTCCTCTAACGGCCAGTGTCTGTACTTAGCTGTGGAGCACTACTAGCTAGGTCACTTAAGTGACTTTACTATCAGGGCAGACACTTCCTATTTAAAATTTTTTTTTAAAACTGTGGCAAAATACAAATAACATTTACTACCCTTAACCCTGTAAGTATTACATTCAGCATGTTCAGCAGTGCTAAGTAGATTCCCATTGCTGTGCAGCCAATCTCCAAAATTCTTTTTATCGTTCAAAACTAAAACTCTATACCATTCATTAAACAAAAACTCCCCATCTGGGGACTTCCTGTTTCTTGTTTGGAAGAAAATCCCCAGTGCTCGGAACAGTCCCTGGATTATAAAATGTGCTCAAAAGTACTGTCAGGGAACGAATGAATGAGTTTTTCTGAACCTTACATACCCACAGGGTTACGATGGTGATTAAGAAAAACAACAAACGTCTGGCACTGACTGCTCCCTAGCAAGTGATACACAGATGTGGAGGGTGGCCAAGGATGCTCCCAGATCAGCTCGTACCGGGCACAAGCTAAGGGTGTCCCTGAATGTGTGTGAGAGAAAGTGTCGGTGCTCTCCTGTTGCACAAGGATGCTTCTAAATGTCATCTCTCTGGAGTTCCTGGGGCTGCTGTTTTCCAGTCGGTTTCAATAGCGTCCCTGCCTAGGCGCTCTGCTTTGTCTTTATTTATTTATTTATTTATTTATTTTTACGGCCTCAGCTGGACCAACATCCTGATGAGGTGACACAGAGCAAATAGTCTAGTCTGTCAGCAGCACTGGAAGCCCGAGCGAGGCCACCGGAGGGGCGTGCGCCTGCGAGTGTGCGCAGGGCCCTGCCTCGGTGGCATGCGCCCGGATGCGCAGCGCGCCACTGGTCAAGTTCAGGGTCCTCAGCGCTCAACCGTTGGGGCGGGTGAGGATAAGGTCCGGGGGCTGCGGCTACTAACAACGTCCTCTCGGTCCCCGGGGGGAGCTGCTAGTCCGAGCCAGATCCGGAGGCGCGCTGTTGCGGAGGAAAAGAGAAGGGGTGGCGTCTGGCTTGGATTCGAGGACGCCGGCCTACGGAGGTGGTGCAGGCTTGGGACCTAGGAGGGGAAGGGGGAGCGGCGGCCAGAACAGGAAAGGGGGAATAGGTCTGGGGCTGGAAGGGATAGTAGAGCCAAAAGCAGGGGTACGGCTGTCGGGAAGGTGTAGTCTGTATTCGTCCCTCGGCCCTGAGGAGTCTTCACGGTCCAGACCCAGAGAAGCTGTGCTTCTCCGCTCCCCCTCTGCTCCGGCTTCTCCCCCAGCCCCACCCTTATCTATCTCCACGTTCCAATCCTCCTTTCCCAGCCGAGGTCCCCTTCCCCCTCACACCGCATCCTTTCTCAGTTCTCCCCTCCCCCGTCGGCCTGTCTTCCACCCAGTCCCCGCCCGTGGCACTGCGGTTTCCTTTTCCTCCCGTGCCCCACACCCAGCTTGCCAAGAGGTCACTGGGCAGAGGTTCCCTCCGGTGAGCCATCCTCAGTCGCCTCCCCTCAATATCACCTGCAGTCCCCATGCCCCACCTTTGGGGTTTGGGACCGTCTGGATGGGGGGCAGAACCAAACGCAGTGCTTTGCGCCCTCCCTCCCAGTTCTTCTCCAGCCCCCCGGCCTCAGAAAGCCGTCCCCCAATAGGCGAAAGCTCGGGAGCTCCTCTCCGCAAAGGCCAGGCGCAGTGGCGCAGCCCCTGCCCAGCAGGAGGGTCCCACTGCCGCCCCTGCCTGTGAGGCAGGACCCCCCAAGCTCTGTGGCGCTGCTTCCCACAGCCCTCGGACCGTTCCCGGGAGCCTCAGGTTGGGAGGGCTTTCAGGGGGGCCAGATGGCTCTCCCTGCGCCCGGGGTCCCGCCCTGGCTCCAGCTCCCACCTCGACTCAGGTCCTCCGCTGCTGCAGCCTCCTCCCGGACCCGCCGCCACCTCCAGTTGCTGAACCTCGCTTGGTGCCCGCAGTTTTCACCAGGGGAGGAGAAGGGGGTGCGGGGAGGGCAGGGGACTCAGCCAATCAGAGGCGGAGCGGGGAGAGAGGAGGCGGTCCCCTGTTAGTGTGGGAGGGTGGGGGGTTGCGGCAGAAGGAGACCTCACCCTGAAGCTGGCAGGCCTGGCCGGGGACTGAAGGATTCCGGAGGATTCGAAAGCGCACAGATCTGGGTGGAAACGCAAGCCCCCTGCCCAGCGCGGAAAATGATTGCTCAGCTTTCACGTCTGTAACCCTTTCTTCTCGAGAAGTCTGGGAAACCAAAGTGTGAGGGGTGCAGGCTGGAGGCCGGCAGCCAGCTACCTCGGTAGGGCCCACGCTTCTGCATTTCCTTTCAGCAGGGCCCACCTACCCTAGAACCTGCACTGAGAGGTCTTGGTGTTGGAATCTTCTAGTCTCTCTGAAAGGAAGCTGACTGGGCATTTTACACATTGGAGCAGTCCTTCAGAAGCAAGGTTGGCACCGCACCCTCCCTATCCCTGCTCCCCAGCCATGCCCTCCCCCCTTACCTTGCGGAGCACCCAGCCCTGTGGGCACAGCCCTACAGATGCTTTCTGCTCTGGGGCACTCGTGTCTCCTTCAGCTCCTGGGCTGGCACCTTCCTAGCCACACAGCTAGAGAGTTCTGGTTTCATGAGTGCCACCTTGTTCGTTTGCTCTTCAGACTGTGGAAGGAGTCTTGCCTTTTATCAGGCACTGTGCTGGGCGCATTCCTTTTCCTCCCATCAACACCCCCATCTCATTTCTTGGGGAGAAAGCCCGAGAGCTGACCAAGTGACCTAGACTGTGGAACCCCAGGGCTTCAGGGCTGAGCCACCCCCGACTCAGGGTCCCAGCCCAGGAGAGGAGAGAGTGAACTCAGGGAAAGAAACAGGCTGAGACCCAGCACCTGATCCCTGGTACACCCCCTTTAGTCCATCAATTCGATGTCACTAGAAGCCCTGGGGTCTTTTGTACAGCCAGTGCTGATGATTTTTGTCTCCCACTCACAACTGGAGTGAATTTTTTTTAACCAATGTTTGATTGATTTGCATCCTCCTTGCCTCTTTTTAAATTCTGGTCATAACAGTCTGTGGGCTGGCCCCGCCTCCTGGCTGTCTGCCTGCCCATTCTCCCATATTCTTCATGGAAGTCAGCCCTGGCACCTTTGCAGTTTACCACACTGCAGTGGCACTGCTGGAAGCCATCCTTGGCAAGTGGGAGATGCACTCTCTTCTCCCTGATGGGACCTTCTAACTGGAATGAGTGATGCAGATGGTCAGGCCCAAAGGAGCTATTCACTTTAGTAAACCACAGAAAATCCTGCGGCATCGTGTGAAAAATATGGCTGGCTCTGCGCACCCAGGACCGCCTTAATCTAGTACTAAGGCCACTGAGCCTGCACTTTCCACAGCTCCCTGGGGCCTGGGTACTCTAACACACTGATCTGGTTAGAGCACCCCTCTTCACAGGTGTACCAATCTGGCTTCTCACTGTTCACAGGGTAAATTTCAGCAGGACTGGGCTGCTGACCTCTGCAACCCCTTCTTCCTATCTCTTTTACTGTTGCATTCCAGACACGCCATCTTTCTCTCTGTCACTCCACGGCAGTATGTTCCTTTCTGCTTAACAGCTTCTGATTCTCAGTCCTGGGATCTTTCCTATGAGATCACAATTGCTTTAGCTTGGGGCCGTCCTAATTCTCCCTTCTCCCTCTCTTTCTTTCTCTCTCTCTCTTTTTTTTTTTAGTTCTGAACACACACATGCAGGACTAGAGGGTGGAGATGGTTCCCTTTTTTACTTTGGTAGGACATGTGGGCACTCAGAGACCTCGTAACTGCAAAAAAGCACCTGGACTTGGGCCAGCCATGGCCTTGGACGTTCCCTTCCCACTCTGTGGCCTGCCTCTGAGTGTCGCTGTGTGGAAGGCCTAGCAGAGCTATTTTGATGAGGTTATGAGGACCTGGCCTAATTTCTGGGTCCCCAAGCACTCATTCTACCTTCAGAGAGCGGAAGAGAGGGGAATGTGGACCGCAGCGGGTGTGGCAATTATGTGTCTACTAAAACAAGGTCTCTAGTTGGGTGGAATCAATGGCTCTGTTGAGATGTCTAGAATGGTGCACAGGGTGGTGAAGGGAGGAGATTTAAAAACTCTCATTTATGTTACTTGTGGGTAGGATTGGAGTGCTGAAAGCAGCAAACATTTGGAGAAATCTAGCCAGAACAAGATTTCCTTCTAGCCTGTTGCTACCTTTGTGGTCCCTTAGACATCTCATTTCTCACCGCCTCCTATTGCTCTAGCTATCGACACGTGGGGATAAAAACTCTTCAAAACATACACATTCCTTTCAGATGACCTAAAGACTATCAACCATTCATTCTTCTTATTCTCTGGTTTCATCACGTTGTTTTTGTAGAATCACATTGTTTTTGTAGAATAGGGGTGGCAGAAGCTGCCTCTTTATTTTGCAGCTGGGACCTGAGGTCCAAGAAGCATAATGATTTGTCAAGGGTGAGACAAACATTTTGGAACATGGCCAGGACGAGGTGGACTTCAGGTCTCCTGACCCTGTATACAGTGCTCCCCAGTGCTCCCAGGGTGGATCCTTAGACCACTTTTACAGGTCCATGGTAAAATAAGAAAAACAAGGATGAAGTTGGATACTCTGAACATAGCTGTCAGGTTGCCACCTTGTCTTGATTTCCTGTTCTTCACACTATTGATGAAGGAGAGATTCGTACTGTTACGGAAATAGCTGAGCGTGTGATACCCAACATGGGACAGATAAGATCTAGAGCAGTTCATGAGTCACATGTACTGATAGTCATGTGTACTGTATGCTACATGCCATGACCTGCTACATGGGAGCTGCATAAGAAACAGGGAACAGCCAGGAGCTGAGGGAGGCAGGCTTCCTAGGATCAAAATGATGGGAAGTCAGCTTGGCGCCCATAGTACAGTGGTTACGGCACCAGCCACATACACTGAGGCTGGTGGGTTCGAACCCAGCCGGGGCCAGCTAAAACAATGACAACAAAAAATAGCTGAGTGTGGTGATGGGTTCTTGAGGTTGCTATAAACTGTGACACCACGGCACTCTACCCAGGGTGATGTAGTAAGACTCTGTCTCAAAAAAAAAAAAAAAAACAAAAAAAAAAACATGATTGGGCTCGGCGCTTGTGGCTCAACGGGCTAAGGCACCAGCCACGTACACCTGAGCTGGCGGGTTCGAATCCAGCCTGGGCCCGCCAAACAACAAGGACGGCTTGTTGACATCTTTGGTTGACGGCTGCAACCAAAAAATGGCC